>UNSF01000055.1:305000-538814 GCA_900538255.1 Ulva mutabilis | reverse complement strand
TCTTAGCGTTCACCTGCTCACCTGTACAAGAGCCTGTTACACGTTCTTCATGCTGGCACACATTTGAGTCCATCATCAAGTCCATGCGGTGTACACACTCGGCTTGCAGGCACCGCGGCAATTATCTTATGGAGGACTGGACGACATTCACTGAGACGTGGAGCACCTTCTTGTTACACAACCTGCCGTGGGACCGTACCGATGCAGAGCAACGCTATGTTCAAGCCCAATTTGAGGCCCTGTGGGCGGACTTGCGGGCGGGTTGCCTTTACTTCATGAGATTCATGAAGGGCCAGCATACTTGGGAGAGGATACTCACGGCTCAAAAGCATTTGCTGGCTTACGGGAAGAGGGCCCAACAGGTATGGTCCCAGTTGCGAAGCCACTGCCTCGTCCAGATTGTACCCGAGCCGCAGTTTATGTCACGTCTGTCTCGGGAATGCCACCGCTGTACGACATCCGGGTAGTGCAGATCTTCGGAGGTCAAGTCCTAACCACGTTCAAGCTTCACTTGGCGGCCGTACATGTTCCGGATCAAGTTCGGGCCTGCGGTCCGGCCTTCTTCTGCCTTGAGTACTGGATAGAGCGACTCGTCCAGTTCTTCAAGCGGCTGATCAAGTACCGCTCAACGTCTTGTGCGGAGAGGATCTTTGTCAACGATCTCCTCATGCGACGGGCGTGTGATCGCTTGGTGCAGGAGTACGGCGCCGAAGCGATTCCTCGCCTGTCAGATGCCATCGCAGATGCCAAACGCCGCATTCGAGAGGGGAAGCGGATCCGTCGCCCTGCACCACCGCCAGGCCCGGAGGGGCCCCAGGCCGCCGCGCCTGCTGCGGCCCAGGCCGCCGCGCCTGCTGAAGCCCAGGCCGCCGCGCCTGCTGCCCCCCCTGTGGCAGGGCCCTTCTGTGGCCCAGTGATGCTGGGCGCCGCGAAGGATCTGTCAGCCGTGGAACGGCTGGAGGTCTTGCCGGCACCGGTCGGGCCTCAGAGGCACCTCCGGGGTCTCCCCTACCTCATCTGCGCAGGAGAACGATGACTTTGCCAATCGCGGGTGGCCCAGCCATTCCAATTTGACAGGTTTGGCTCAGCGCGATGCCGTCGCATCTTCGCTTGGAGTTGGCGCGGATGAAGAGGACAACAGACTGGTCCGTATCCGCTTGCGCAAGTACCTGCGAGCTGAACTGGCAATTGGTGAGAACGTTGCATGCACACAATACACCTCGCAGAAGGTGAAAGACAACACTTGGTTCCTCATAGAGTACGTCCAGGGCGCTGACCGCCTGTTGTACGTGGGCCAGTTCAAGTATTTCGTAGACGTGACTTGCGAGAAGTTCAGTTCCGTTAATATTCGGGATGATGTTGCCAGTGATTCAGCGGACTGCATTTGTGCGGCGGTTTGCAACTTGTACCATGCGGTACAGGTGGCGTCGCCTGGGGCCAGGGCACCCGACCTTGAATTGGGTCGCCCGCCAGAATTGTATAGGGTGGTGTCAGTGCGACCACAATCGGGCAACCGCTGCTTTGCCGGTTGCTGGGTGATCGACCTGCGGTCGGTGACACTAACCCTTGCGGCAACCGGCGAACGGAATGGTGGGCACATGTTTATGACAGTTTATAAAGCTTCTGGGAAATTAGGTAGTGTTCTGGGGTAGACCTGAAAAAGGTACATATCAGATGCGAAGCACCAGGTCCTGTAACAGGCGCATACATCGGCGGCAATGGTTTGATCAGTGGCACTGCACCGTTCAAACGTGATCGCATGTGTGTCGTTTGGCCTGCGTGTGACTATGACCGCGATGCCACCGAAACGCCACTTCGTATTAAGATGGAATTAAATCGAACATAATCCTGTTGACATTGATTAGTTTGTGGGGGACAGTCCACGGGCAGGACATAGTTCACGCACGCTCGTGATCGCAGAGGACGACCTCTGATATTTCCGCATCGCCAGTCGATATCATCGGCTCTGTAGAAAATACAATAGTGTAAAGGACTTGCTGAGTGCCTTGCTGAGTTGGTCGCCATGGCGAATCAGGATCTATTCCGTTTTGAGTTAGAACGTGTGCGTCGCGATCCGGGTAGTAGCAACCACTATTTTAGATTCATACAGTATGCGATGAAGAAGATCGACGCGGGTCAGTGGGGACTGGATGGGCCGCAGGGCGAATCTAATTCAGACCTGCTTGCTCTTGTCCACCCGCTCGACAATTCGCGCGCTCAAGGGAGGCGGCGCAGTTCGAAAAGCACGTGAAGTTGCTTGAGAAGGCAAAGGGGCGGTCTGACAATGGAGAGGTCAAGCTGGTGTACTGGGAGTGCAGGCTGCGAAGCCTCGCTGCTGCTCGCCAGAGGGCCGTAAATCCACCCGAGCGAAGAACAGCCGGTGGTGGTCTCTTGCAAGCCTATCATGAGATGCTGGAGCGCACCGGCGAATTTGCGCCTGGCATCTTGTCATCCCTGCCTCTGGTAACAGTTTCACCCGAGCCTACCCACCGACGTGGGTGTCGCCAGAACCTGACATGTGGCTCGCTATCAGGCAGGGCCAACACACCCTCAGAGGTTCCACAGCCCGGCAACACCGGCCGATGGCATCAGCCACCGGCAGATCTCCAAGCGGACCCCCACCTCTCTCCTGCC
The DNA here is from genome assembly GCA_900538255.1 of Ulva mutabilis. NCBI lineage: Eukaryota > Viridiplantae > Chlorophyta > Ulvophyceae > Ulvales > Ulvaceae > Ulva > Ulva mutabilis. The sequence continues at coordinate 536,180 of UNSF01000055.1, read as the reverse complement.
GCAATGGGGACCACCGCATTCTTCGCGGGAGCCAGCCACTCCCCTCATGCGGCTTCCTCCTCCATGGCAGCTTCTTCAGCGGGACATCATCGCCCCCCCTCGCATCCTCAAGTGGCACTGCCGGCGCCCCCAATACCCCATCAACAGGCGCAGCAGGAACAGGCCCCCGCACGAGGGGTATCGACCCGTGCTGTGCCACGGAGACGACTGGGTTTGGCACAACTTGTGGCGGCCCGGCCCGAACTGCGTACCACGCTGCAGCCACCACCGCTCACATCAGCAGCCCGGGAAGGTCTGCCATCGCGCCCGGCAACACCATCGCCTCGCGCCAAGAGATCGCTTCACCTCTCTGAGGCTGCGCCGGAGGGGGGGGCAGACCCTGGTCCCCCCCCGGCCACCTTGTCGGGTCCCCCGGCCCCCCGATCAGGACAAGTGAAGCGGACACGACGAGGCGGTTCGATCTCGCCAGGCGGGTCCCCCGATGGCGTTGCCGAAGCTCGTCACGCCGGCCCAAATATCTTAGGGGTACGACATCTCATCCGCTGCCTGGTATCTACTTCTCCATGAACTACTGCGCCAGTGTATGCAATTGACACCTGATCCATGAATGCAGATGCGGGTAAAGCACAAGCTAGACCGGGGCATCGTCACGGACTGTGACTGGGATTATGCGGCGGATGACATCCGGGTGCTGCGCCCGGGTGCATGGGTCGGGACCAAGGCCATGGAGTACATGGCCGCCATAGCGCTGAGACGAGCGTGGCGCGACAGGCGGTACATCTTGGTGGACCCGTGTAACTGGCAAAGCCGCTGGGAGCGACTCGAGGCTAAGGGATCCTGCCGAGGGATAACCAAGTGGGACATGCGGGTAAACATGTTTGCTGGCGGAGGGTGGAGCCTCCACGCCGTCGTCCGCCCTGTGTACTTAGCTTCTCACTGGAGCTTGGTCCTCATTTTCCACCCAAGTACGCCCACCACTCTCACACTGACTGACTCCACGCCCTCTGACTGTACTGCTCAGTGTAGCCGCAGGCTTGCATGTATGCGGGACTTATTTGTAGTTGTCAAACCACGTATGAGCGTGATCCCAAGTCCGTCGGTGCAGACAGAGTGCGGCAATGGCTGGGCGCTACCGAGGGTGAGCGCGACAGGATGAGGTCGGCCGGACAGCACACCATCATCCTGCATGTGGACAGTCTGAGGTACACAAAGCACGACACGGACGTCGTAGCAGGGAAGTGGATCCGGACGATGGCGTTTCTGCTGAACACCGCAGTAGACACGGTCAAGGAGGCGGTGAAGATATGGGCGGTGTGCTTCCGGTCACAGTGTATACCCTGGACCAACGTCTGGGTCAACAGTGATGTACAGTATCTCATGATCGGCCGCCAACCCTAGCTTTGGTGCGACTGAATGTGGCACTACTTTGCATACAACATCACCTATACGACAAATGACGCCACTATTGAACTGCGGTCGTTGTGTAGGTGCCGCCGAGTATTTGCCCACAACAGCCGGACGCCGTTTCGTGCGGCATGTACACCGTGCTCAACCTAGAGCATGTCCTGGAACGGTGTGCGCCGGGTCTGCTCTGGGATACGAACGCCGGCCGGCTGAACGTAGACGTTCTTGGGGGGGCAGCCAACCCTGCCCGAGCCCAATCCAGTTCGTTGATGAGCTTGCCGCGTGGGCCCCCACGGTATGACGAACTGTGGGCACCGATAAAGTTTTTCCATAACGAGCGGTGGTACGGCGTGGGCGATGCCAAGGCGTACAGGGCCGTACATCGCGCCAACTTCTGCATGCAGTGGGCGGAAGACGGAGGGCAACCTTTCCACGTGGATGATGTCAAGGCAGTCACTGAACTGAAGGACTCAGTTTACGATCTGCCCCATGACAAAGATGGGAAGCCGTGGAAAATCAGGTGCGAACGATGCGCCGCCCAATGACCAACTGTGCTACCGGTACCACGCATACTGCCCGCGCACGACTGGCAACTGTCTCCAAATCCTGCTCTGATTACGGTAAAGTCTGCAAAACAGAAGTCGTCATATGCAGGCCGTTAGTACTGCATTCGAGGTGGGTGAACGCGAAGCATCTGGACCCGCCCCTGGCTATATGGGCGCAGCATATGTACAAGCGGTCTTCAGGACAGACTCGGCAGCGGCCAAGCTCGGGCGATACTCGGCCCGACAGGAGGGGACGGTCACCACGGCGAGGGGGCAGCCGGGCTGATAGAGGGACCAACGCAAGTGGCCGGCAGGCAACCAGTCAGCAGCCGCACCGAGGACGTGGTAGCGGCAGCTCTCGGGGGCGGGCTGGGGCGAACGCAAGGGCCGGTTCGCGTGGCTGTTCGGGTGGGCGGGGACACGCCCCGCCTAAAAGGAGATAGTTGCAAGTTCAGGGGTAACCAGTAGTGAGCATGTTGCACAAGGTGTAATGGTCACTATGTGTACTGATCAATCGCAGTGGATACGATGACGCCATGTCGCCGTTGACATATCATCGCTGCTTCGCAGACCGGCGATGACCGCTGGCCCTGCCAACGCGAGACGCACCATCCAGTTCCGGAGCCTCCTGAGCCCACTTCTGCACTGCAGTGTGGGCGTTCCTAGTGTCCAACGTACCGTACAGTAGTTATCTTGCAGTTTCAGCATCGCTGATCGGGCAGTGCGTGGATACAGCGTTGCGGGTGCTGTGCTGCACACCATTTCTAACTTGGTGGAATTGGATGCGAAACGAGGCTCGCAGGCGCACAGATGCGCAGTACATATAGCTGAGATCCCATCCCATGCGTCTGATTATATACTGTATGGTCAACGTTGCGCACGATACTTCCCCACGCGACAGCGTTTACAGTTGTGCCCTGTCTTTTTAGACGGAATCTCCAACGGACGTGGAACACGCGCGGGGTTGGGGCGATCGGCACGTCGTCGCCGCGTTTGAGAGACTGTAAGAACAGAGGTGGAGAAGATCTTGTAAACGCGTCGGCATCCGATGATACCAACGGCGCGAACCGTTCGGACAAACATTATCGTAGGGGAAGCTATGGAGACAGGGCACCTGCGACCACGGCATGAGTCCCTTACGCTACGGCGACATTGCTACGCACCCGATGCTGGAGCCCGGCCCAGCACGTCATAGGGACGGACTCTACCAATTCTGCAAGCGACGGAGTTTTCCAGCGTTGATTTCCTGTGAATACGTACAGCGGGCCATGAGCAACAGCGGACAAACACGGCCTTTGGCCGATACCGCCGCGCGCGAGGACGCCGAGCTGAGCATAGTTGAGAATATCGCAGTTGTTGTAGAAACGAACGGCGCGTTCTCTGCCGCAACGGTTGACAGGATGCAGCGGTTCGGAACGTTTAACTCGCTCTTGAAGCGGAGCACAGCTGAGATCTGCGCAGCGGGCAGGTCCCTCGAGTACGCAGTGCGACACAACATATACTGGACCATTGTATTATTCAATGCGTGGATGCAGCATTTCGACGCGCTGGAGCCTGCGTGGCAGCGCGTACATAGCAATGGCGGAACAGACGACGGGTCGGCGGTGAAGGAGGCCGGGCTCATGAAGCTCATCTCGTTCTCTGGAGATCGGAAAGGTATTCAGGTGAGTCATGAGCGTTTGCCCGAGCTTCGTGAGGGGGACGCGGACGATGCGTAGTCCGTCACTGAGTGGGCCACGTTGCGAGTGGTGAATGCGTATCGAATGCAGGTACACATGATAGGCCGGCAGCAGCCACCCCAGACCATCATAACAGAGGTATCATCCCCAAGACGTGGCTCGAGCCCAAGTGCAGAGCCGGACTGCAGCACTGAGTCGTGGCGCGGACAGAGAACAATGCGGGAGTACACAGGCAGATTGGGATCACCTGACCTGCACATCCCCGCAGGTACGACACTGCATACAGTACACGCACCCACCATTGGACTCGCTTACACCATCACTGCCATTGCATACGCCTGGGAGATGCAACCATCGAAGCTGAGGCAAGCTGAGGCGAAATTGGTGTGCAGAGTATGAAGCTAAGAACCAAGTCGAGCTCCTGCGACTGGTGGTGCACTCCATGCACAACGAGCATCCCAGAGTCCTAGCACCAGAACGGCCCGGAGGCCCGACCAGGTTCGAGTACTCCAACCATCCTGTCAGAGAGGGCGCCACTTGCGAATGGGCACCCACGGGAACATCACTGCCACACTACCTGCTCCTACCCACAACGACGCAACGTGAAGCCGCACCAAATGAGCAGATGACAGAGCTCATGGGGAACGTGCAGAGGGGGACCAATGGGTACTCCAAGACGCTGCAGCTGATTCGGAAACCCGTCTCCACCAAGAACAAGGCAAGCGCCGCCTCGCAGCTGTATCCGTCACCCCGCTTCACACAGCTGATGGCGTGCGCCCGGACGGTACAACCGATGGTGCGGAACGCACCAGACCTGTGTGGGGAAGCGGTGCGGGCACCACCAACACTGGTCAGAATAGCAGATGCATGTGTGATACGACCTATGACGAGTGGCAGCAAGAGGTCTGACAACCTATACTGCATTCAGGATATGGGTCTCATGGGACAGTACTGTGCCGCTGCACAACAAGTTGGGGGCCTGGCGTGCGTATACGCTGCAAAGAAGTGGCCGGGAGTGGATCAGGTGCACTCCCATGCATTCATTGCAGTCCTGTGAGTTGGGCAGGCCTCACCAACCGGGCCATTGATCTGGCGGTCCAGTCCGCTTCACGGTGTAACACCGTCATCGCTGGCGCGTGTTTGGTACATGTACCGCATCTGAGCCGATGCAACACTGTGCAGGCGCCATCAGTACTGGCCTCCTACGAGGACCTCACGTTGGGCCTCATCCAACACTGGCAATGCATTGACAAATGTGGCTCAGCGGTGGATAACCACATCCGCGGGTATGCGAGGCTCTTGATGGCGTTCTCCAATTACGTCAGGGATGATACGATAGGGGTGGAGGAGGTGGACGCGGGAACGCCCGAGTGGGACGGCGTGTGGGAGTGCTGGGCTGCCGCGAATATTGCGACGCTGATAGTTGTTCAGGGTGCGCCTCCGTGTTTTGCTTGGAGTCACTATCACACCCACGTACTAACCGAACCTGAATCCCACGTCAAATTGCTATAAGGACAGGCAGTACGGCATCCTAAACAATACTACCGTGTGCAGCGAACCTCATCTTCCCCTTCACCAGCGGAACGGCGCCTAAACTAAAGGCCATTAAGTTTGCAAGTTCGTGCATCGACATCCGCTGGTGGCAGTGGGCATTCGTTGCAGTAGAGTGGTTCATGGAACACAAGGGCGCAGATGGACGTTCGGCTGCCGCGTGGTTTACGCAAGAGGTGAAGTCAGCGTCCCTTGCGTCGGCAGCCGATGTCCACAAGCTGGCTACGGCTTGCATCCAACGCCTGCTCAATGATCGGGAACCGACCATGCTTGCAATGGTGGAGGGAGCAGACCTGCAGCGCAATGGGCTATGTGCACCGCCGCCAGCATCGCCGCCTGCACCGGCGGACTCGTCGGTGGACGGCGATGGCAATGTGGGTGGCAAGCCGGCTGGTGGTGCACGGAAGCCCCGCAAACCGCCGGCGGGGAAGATGAATAAGCCCAATAAATCAAACATGACACCACGAAGGAAACCGGGGCGTAGAAGCAGGGCGACCATTCCCTCACGGGAGGTCGGCGATGCGGGGGGAACTGCCGCCGCGGGGGTTTCCGCTACACAGAGTGCGCTTTCATAGACACAAACCCTGCCTGGAGGCACTCTGTCCGTGCAGCCCACATAGACGAGCTGACTGCTGTAAACAAGGTCCTCTCGTGTGTCATGATGCCACAGCACGCGACACGTGCCCAGAACATTGCATGTATCGCCGGCTGCGGCAGTCATGTGAAGACACTGACTTCCTGTAACTGCTGCTGCAGGGCGCAAGACTATTGGTGCAGCCTTTGTGGATCTCACCCAGGACGACCGGATAGTTGTGTCCGTGGAGCGCCCTCGCCCCCTGGAGCCCGATACACAACTATCAGCCAAGGAAGAAGATGACAGGGTGAAGGCACAAGTGGATGCGGTTATGGCTTTTTTCACGGGAGCCAGGACCCTCACCCCCCACAACACTCAGCCATGGTTTGACTTAATGGTGCAGGCTATGCAGCTGGTTGGGGGGGAGTGCATGACCAAGGAGGAATTAGCTGAAGCTTGGGGTGAATGCTGCGACCGTCCCCAGGCGACCCCTCAGCCAGAGGATGCGGCGGGCGAGGAAGACAGAGACGACAGCGAGGCCGGCCGGAGCGGCCCTGCGCCCCAATCATCACAGGCTACAGTTTCGGATGACGACTTCGACCCAGGCAGGAGCCGCATGAAGGCGCAGCCCCCAGCCCGGCCCACTTCGGCGATGCAACACAAGCGCAAGCTAGAGGACTTGCCTCCAAGCGTGGACCCGCGGGCCAGGAGAGGGAAGGGAACGTACCACAGACGGGTTGCGCGGCGCAAGACACAACAAGAAGGGGACAGGGAGGCCGTTGCAGCCCTAGAGGATGACGAGGGAGATATGGGAGAGCGGCGGGATGATGAACAAGGTTCTGATGAAGTCTGCGGTGAACAGGGGCCAGCGAGCGTGGGAGAGGCGGGGAAGCAGGATGAGGGTGGTACGACTTATGCGGCAAGAGAGGGCGGTGACGCGCAAGTAGATGAAGCAGAGCCCAGTGACGACGGGGGTGATGAGGGGGGCGCGACCGCATGAGCAGCGGCATGTTGCATACTCGTTTATGCGGTGCCACTGTAATTCGTTGCCTTGACACTGCAAGGTTACCAATCCAACACAACCCAATCCAAGTTACTGCAGCATGTATCACAGCGACAACTTGTTTTATTGACATGCTTTAGGTACAATCGGCGTTCGTGATGGTTGTGTATGGTTGTACTCAATGCACACATCAGCCACGCGGTAACACCCTTTGGTGACATGTCTACATTTGCGGTGCTGCACACATGTTTGTTACATGTCTATAATTGCGGTACGGCACTCGCCATCCCTCCCCTAGTGTACCACACTGCCAGGTCCTCTTGTGGCTGCACGCTCTGGTAGCTGACAACTCTGCACTACTGGTCTGGCGCAGCCTGTTGGCTACAATCACAGCTGGCTGTGTTCGGGTGAATCAAGCATGCCCACGCTGAACGGCACGACGGCCGTGGTGCGGCAGCCGACATCATCGACTACAGGTGTGGCCGGCGAAGACAAGAAAGTCTCCCACACACTGCGCGCTGGCCCTTCGAACATGCAGGGGTCGAGATACGTTTGGGATACGCTCCTGTCCCATATCATGGGGCAGTCAAGGTGGGTCTCACCATCCTCGAGCCTGGGCGCTGGAGCTGCTCCCGGCAGTCGTAGGTCCCTGCATGACATACTCCCTGTGAAGGTCGGCCAGCCGAGTTGGTGGCGGGAGTGCATATGGCGGTGAGGCAGCGGATATTCAGATGGGCAGAACGGACCGTGGGAGACTTCTAGATCTGTTCCATCTATCCGACCCGTTGGGTGTGTCATTGATACTGTACGCAGTGGGGACCAGGAGTCGAGGCCACGTGGAGCCTGCCATCTCCTCAAACGCCTTATGGATGAGCCCAGTTGCAACGGACGCCACCTCTGCCAACGTGGCAAACATATGGTGGGGATGCCTGAGCACCAGCTGCATGTGGAACAGCGTGTGGGGGCGGGCTGCAGGCGTGGTAGGCGCCCCCCGGAGAGCCACGATCTCATAGTCGTCCTCACAAGTTCCGTACAAACGGGTCATCTCCCCCATGCACAGGTCTATGAAATCCCTGACACCGCACATGGCCCAGGCTTGGAACACTACAGAGTCGACAGCGGCAAGCTCCTCCCCCGTCTCATCGGCTCTCCCCCACAGCACGAAGTACAAGTGCAGCGGAGAGGCCGTGGGCAGGTTTTCGTACATCGGAGGTCGGCTCCAGGGCGATGGGTGCTGCGAGGCGTGCAGCGTAGGGGCATGCAGCGCCTCGCCGACGTCCGCAAGCCTGGCCCAGGTGTACTGCCTGTCCAGACGCACTCCACCGTCCACTGTGCTGCTTGATCCGCCTAATCGGACCGCAGTCGCGACAAGAATGGGCCACACGCCGACCATGATCGGATTCACGCTGTCGAGGGAAGCACCGCGCGCAAGCTCGCGCGGGAAGGCCGCCTCGGTCCACAGCACCCCGTAATCTACATCAGTTGAGGTAAACGACGTATCTAAGGCCATGGGTGGAGCCACAGTCCTGTCCATCGGCTCGCAATCACGACGATCTCGCTAAGCGATGAAAGCGGCATAACTTGCAGCCTTCCCGCTGCACTACGGAATCAGTCATCCCACTGTTGCATACAGATGTAACATATCCTGCCTCCGCGGCGTGTGTGCATCACACTCAAGCGACGGCGTCGAGTGCTTCCAATGGGCGGCACCGGTGGACACCGTATGCGAACGTGGCTCCATTGGCTGGCTGCAAGGTCGGTTAAGCACTAGGTGGAGATCGCATCGAGCGCAATTAAGCACAGGATGCTGGTATTTGACACCGTAAATCTACCACAGATATGGGCCCACAGACATCAGAGCTGGGCGTCTAGCGCGGCTGCCACCAATTGATGGTGGTGACGAGTGGCCACCGGATAGTCGCGGCAGTGGCTTGGACGCGTACACGTCGTTCAAATCGCTATCGCACGCGAGTCTAGACAGATCATGAATAGACAGTGTCAGACCAATATGCCTGTCTAATTAATGGTCTGGCTAATGCAGGCCTCTGCCCCAAGGCGCAGCAATTAACGCCTGACAACTGTTCATAGCCGCTGTTTATCAGCCGATGCTACTGAAGCCGTCACAACCTTCCCATTCAATCGTTGAATATACATCTTGCAGATGTAGACTGTGTTTCGACGCTCGCAGCACCGCCCGGCACGCGTGTCGCCCCACGTTAGGTGACTGGATGCCGCCGGTCACTCGAGCGACTGACAGTCTCCAGAGCTCCTCCTTGCTCTTACTATTTATCTATACTAGATCATTCGGAGGTGACCAGTGCGTACAGCGGACTCCTTGCCAGCGGTGCCTAGCGTTGTTGCGTGGACGCGGAGACTGTCAGCTGCTTTGCATCCTCTATGCAAGCGGTCAGGTGATTCGCATCCCATATATCTGATAACTGTGTTCCTTTCTAGTAAGGTGCTACTCCTGATGTCATTTGTCGATCCGGTACCGCCACTCGTGTTAACCGTAGTTCAGCGGCACGCGACCAGTCCCTTGCGGGCCCGACGGACTTGACGACTCCTCATATCTGGAACCCTCTTGGTTCGAAATAGGATAGTCGGGGCTGCGCCAAAGCGCCAAGCCAGTCAAGCTTGGGATGTGTTATCCGACTCGCTAGTGCGCTGTCGAGCCTTCGGCCCAGCGCTTATCCAGCGTTATCTGCCTACAGTGCCTGATTAAAGGTACAAGCACATTATATATAATTCATCCATGTTAACATGACGATGCGATTGGAGCATGTCTGCCCCGTGGGCTTGTCCCGATCGTCAGGGGGCACGATAGCTTACTTTCGTGCCCCCGGCCCAGCGCTTGTCAAGCGTTCCCTGTCGACGGTGCCTCTTACGCGTACAAGCACATGCTATCTAACATGCAGTCTCCCCTTGATTGGAGACTAGTCCGGGCGTCAGGCGGGCGGCATACTGATCAACATTGGCGAGGCGCTGCGTAGGCTTGTCGGTCCGAACATACCGTCCCCTTTGATCGCGCAGCATGAACAGGTCCTAACGTGACGTCTTGCATGACGGCCCCGTCGTCCCCGCCAGCGGACGGTCCGATGACGTCCCGGTTACGTAACCCACGGTACGCCATGCACGTGACGTCCTCATGACGGCCCCGCCGTCCGCACCAGCGGACGGTCTCACGACGTATCGGTTACGTCACCCTCGGAACACCATGCGCGTGACGTCATCGTCTTGCGAGCCGCCTTGTCGGCGGCTGAGAGGACGTAACCCAGACGTCCCCATTTCGCGTCACCGGCTCAATGCGTGACGGCGCAATGCCGTCATGCCAGGACCATCGTCATCCTGTGACGTCCTTAGGCCCCCTCGCGACCACGAGGACTTGTCAATGACGGTGCCTTGACGGCACCTCAGCGTCCTCGTGACATCATCAGTACATATTTTTGCGATGACCCCGTGATGACGTCCTCGCAGGACTGGCAGCATCGTTGCAGTGGTGGAGCAGTGAGCCGTGCTGGGAGCATCACCGGTCAATGGAGTGGGTGTATGTTTCGAGGAGACCGAAGCACAATACTGACGCTGATTTGTTTCAGCTTGTGAATGGCATTCGGCCATGGTTCATGTGTCTGATGCTTTGCCATGCTTGTTTGCCTTTGTGATATAATACCTTGTGAAGCATGAGAACGTAGGGAAACGTGAGAGACGTTCCGTAAGTCTGTACAGAGTTATGCTCCAAGAATTCATGGCAATGCTTCAAACACATAACCATGGCAGTATGCCGTACCCACACCTCCTCAAGGTGGCAGAGCACGATGGCAGGCTAAGCATGGCAGTGTGAAAGTTGTGAAAGTTGTGAAGGTTTGTGACGCAGACTTCTGTAACATTTCTCACAGATCTGTTCGAATGGAATCTACTCACATAAGGGTACTATACGTCACGTGGTTGTCCACGGGCGCGCCCCAGCAGTTCTGGCGTTGCTGCATTGCTTGTATACGTCAACTGTGCAGCGGCGCGGAATTCTATTCGAAGCGGTACGGCACCTGCGCTTACGGGACCGAGAGCCCTCAATGTGGCAGCAGGCCAAGCTGTCAGTTACCCATGTATGCTAAATGAGTTTTGCCGTGTGACTGTGACCCGTGCAACCTGTTTGCATTACCAGCGGAGGGTCCGACAGGCTACACATCTTGCCAGCAACAGACAGCGACCTGGCTAAGGAACAGTACAAACATGCAAAGTGGCAAGTACTCTGCAAACTGTACCAGCTTTAGGGAGCGGAGTTCGTGCACTTGTGTGTGCCACGGGCCTGGTGTCGCCCGGTTCTTCTCATCTGACGGCCGCCGCAGCGCGGATGATGCAACTGATATGAACATGGGAGTCTGGGACAGGTGACTATGCGCAGACTAGCGCGCTGAGCTGCTACATAGCATGGCGATGTCGTGATTCAGTGCATGCATCTGTCACCGAGGTCCGGATTTGGCAGACTGAGAATACACCGAAGCCACCGTTTAAGTGCAGTAGTAAGCCGCTGCCGCAGCGCATTACTCTGCCAAACTCAGTGGAATGGACTTACCGATTCACCGCGGTGCATCTGCGATTTGCGTACCATGCTCACGCTTTGTTTTGCGCGTGCTGTGTGACTGCTGGCGGACTGAAGCTCCGTCTCACAGTCGAAACAGGATATATCAACGCAAGCATGTCTACATGGTGCTACACGATCATGAGCGGGGTACATGGGACCTATGCAGAAAGGCCTGGCACTGCATGTTCCGCGATTCACTCAACGCCTGCCTGTCCGACAACGGATGTTGACCTGGGCGCTGGGCGCTTTGTGCGCGGCCACGGTCGCCGCTGCACCCGACGATGCATTCTATGTGATGCATGTTGCTCACCTAGCATCTCAGGATGTCGTTGCGGACAAGTGGGCGGCGGGCGCGCCCGAGGTGAGCTCGTTGGCCTGCGCTGAACCGTCTCGCGTTGGGCACGTCACCAAGAATGCGGACATCTGGCAGACACCGTTCCTGTTTCCACCGTCGGATCTGATGCAGAAGTCTACAAGTCTCGGCATGCCCATTTATGCGGGCTGTCAGGTGAGCTTCGGGCGGGCAACAGCTGCACAAAGTGAACTCGACGGGTGCCTGAGCACAGTGCAACAACGCAACTGCGCGGCACAACTGCGCTGCAGTGAGTACCAGACAGCATTCAAACGTGTCGTTCTGCGCATAACCTGCGGTCAATGCCAAGTAGCGGTCAGCGGATGCTGGCCCTGGCCAGAGCCTCACTGGCCATCCGCAGCAAGTGCTCGTTGGCAGGTGCCAGTGACGTTGCTGCCCACCGGCAGCCTCGGCGTGGAGCTGGACTCAGTAGCATGGCAATGTGCAGGTGTATGTTAGTGACGAGTGGCGCTTCATCTACGTGCGCAACCCCAAGTCCTCGTCCACGGCGCTGCTCAAGGCCATCACCGAGCAGCTGTGTGGGGGGCAGTGCACAGAGGAGCAGCTGCGGCTGCGGGAGATGATGCAGGTGCTGGCGCCCAAGTGGGAGGCCTACTTTGTGTTCACCGTCGTGCGCAACCCGTGGACGCGGGCCCTCAGTGCTTACACCATGTTCAACAGTCACTTCCTCTTCAGGTGCGGCCCGGCATGCGGTCCAGCACCCCCTAGTCACGCATGAGCCCTGTGCGAGATCGCCCTGGCATCCAGATCCTGCAAAGCAGGGGCGGTGAATGGCAGGACGTGCCTCGCTATTTATGCAATTGCGACCGGCCACGCGCTTGCTCCCGGGTAGGTGCTTGAGCCCTGCAGCGCAACAGCCGATGCTGACACATCGCGTCAACAGCACTGCGCCATGCATGGATTGTGCACAGTGGGGCCGTGAGTGGACTGTCCGATCCACCGTGCTGAGCGTACTGTGTGCAGGGAGCCGGCGAGCGAGGAGGTGTCGCCGACGGAGCACTGCGGGGTGCCGTTTGAGGCGTTCTCATGGGACGCGTACCAGCTGCGGCATGTGTGCGAGGCGGAGTCATGCTGCGCTTACGTGGGCGGCAAACGCACGCCGGGCTTTGTCGACATCCACATCACCGACCAGGCCCACTGTGCCTTCCTGCCGAGCGGCGAGCCTTTTGTGGACTACATCGGCGCGAGCGAGAACCTGGACGCGTCGTGGCGCGACATCGTGGCGGCAGTGAACGAGCGCGCGGGCACGGCGTTCGAGGCGCGCGATCCAGAGAACCCGAACGGCAACGGCGGGGAGCAGTCGGGGGGAGTTGCACACACGTGCACGAGTGAGAAGGTGCTGCAGCACTACGGCGCGGACGAGGTGTACGGCGTGGCCATGCGCTACGCGATGGACGTTGTGCGCTTTGGCTACATGTGAGTCGCGGCTGCGTGCGGTGCCGGCAGCCGTGTGCCAGGGTGGGGAGACGGGCGCTGTAAATGTACATTTGATTGCTTGCCTTCGCCGATTACTTGCCTTCGCCGACTAGGCCATTGACATCTCCGGCGAACTGGGACGCAGGCGCCGTGTGCGCAGTGCGTCTGGCGCGACTGTGCGCATCGCGCAGCAGCCGTGCTGCTGCACCAGTGCGCTTGATGCTGCGGTGCCTGTCCATAGAGGGGTGGGGTCTGAGCGTGCGGGAAGGGCTGCGGAGTGGGAGGGGGTGGTGAGGGGGTTGTGATGTGGTGGGGGTGGGGGCGTGGTCGTAGCACGCAAGCCGCTGTAAGGAGTGGCCTGCGTGAGGATGCTTGCTGTGACTGGCGGAAGGGCTGCCGCGATGACAGGCAATGCTGTGCTGCCTTGTGCTGCGGTAGGGCTGAAGCAAGGTCATGCCAGTAGGGCATGCTGGGTGCCAGGAGCGTGTCGTGGGTGTCTGTGCACCGGCGTGTGAGCTAGCCTGTGATGGCAGTGTATTGCCCTGCATCATGTAACTGCCACAGAGGCCCCCGTCCGACTGGGCGTCGCGCTGGGGGCGTTTTCCTGTTCTTGGATGCAGGTAGCACGCCACGTCACCGAGTAACAGAACCAGCCGGTCCATTGATCTGCATTGGCTGTGGGCGGCATTATCGAGCACTACTATCGACGTGTGAGCCTGAGCTGAAAGGCCCTCAGATGGTAGTTTGGGATGCATGTGGAGATGTGGACACTGGCAGTGAAGGCTGTCCCAGCAGCGGAGCATACTGGGGCTTGTTCCACACTGGGGCTTGTTCCAGTACGCAGGATCGTTTGCAGATCATATGCACCGCTTGGGCATGGCTCTTGCCAGTCAAGCTTTGATCCACACAACGCACAGTCCCATGTTCAGTTGGCGCAGTTGGTCCAGTTAGTTGGGGTCCTGATGGGTCAGAGCCTATTCCCGTCCTGCTTCCTTTTGTGAATCATGAGTCTGAGGGTGCCATCGTCTCGATCGTACCACGTAGGTCTGTCCCAACGTCTTGTGACAACCATTACGTACTGGTAGGCGCACCCCATCAATGCCCACTCGCTTTCAAATAGATCTCTCACGCTGGTCATCGGCGCCAGTCACGTCTGAGTCATACGTCACCCAGCAAGTGTGATCTTGCTCCGATTTGTCCTCTGAATCTGTGGGCTGGATGCCACTGCAGCTGGAGCTCCGTCGCAGGTCAAGCCACCGGGGCTGGAACAAGGCACACTTGGTGACTACTATGGACTTCCAAAGCGACCACACCTTGGCGTCCGAGGTCCGTCAGGCGTGAGTTCCGGAACCAGGCAGCTGGAGCTGCACCTGCCGTTAGAGCATTAATTCGGTGCATGCATATGCACACCTCTACACACCAGAGGTGCTCTGACCACTGTCAGTCAAACGATGAGAAACATCACAAGAGTATGCTCGACAAGGTGGCAGAGCATTCAGGCAGCCAAGCATGGCAATGCGTCAAGCCCATAAACCATGCACAAACGCCTACCACCAGCTGAAACAAACACAGCTTCAGTCACGCAAGACAATTGCGCAAGACAATTGCGCACATGCACCTTGCTATTAGAGCGTGGTACCACACATGGCTAGGCTGACTCCTGGGCATTGCATGCTGTTCTTCCATACATGTGGACGTCCTCGGTAACATTCCTGTCTCGATCCCCTGCTCTCCACATACAAGTGAGCGTGGCCTTGGTGCTTGCGGTGGCCGGTCTGTCTGTTTGTTTGTTGCCTGGTCTGTTGCCTCGGCGCAGCTGAGTCCTAGATCTATCACTGTGTAACACACATACAAGTGACACTGTTCAATCGTGGATCTTCACAAGGTGTTCATCATCACAAGGTGTTCATCACCACAAGGTGTTCATTGTCACACAAGGTGTTCGTCATCAGAAGATGGCCATAAGGTGTTTTTCCTCTTCCACTTTGACATATCATCGCTCACCCAGAATTTCGCTTGACATGGTGTCAGTGATGGTTTGTTATGAATCAGTCGAGACTGTGCTTTTTTAAGCATACGTTCTTCGGACTAACGATGTTTTCAGCTCGGCCTAGCCAGTGTTGCCACTGATGGTTGTATGGATACTTGGGCTGCCATGGTTATTCTGGCTACAATGTCTATCTTAGCTACCATGGCTACCTTGGCCACCATGTCTACCGCGGCTACCACGGCTACATTGGCTAACACGGCTACCATGCCACCGCGGTGCATCATTCATGCAACACGAGTGCCAGGCCTGACACCTGGCTTTCGTGATTCACGCGATGCCGTGGAGCAGCGGCGAGCCGCGGCCGTGGGAACAGTGGATTAGTGGGGCGCATGCCTACACCTGCCTACAGCCCAACCATGAAAGCTTGCTGCAACGACTTAAATAGAATGTTTAGACACAGGCCAGGCCTAGCGAGATGAGAATTATGGCATGGGCGGGAGACACAGTCGACCTGCAGCGACCTTTTTCCGCAGAAGCATGGGAGAGACTCCTTGAACAGTATCCAAGAATGGAGACGCTGGGCCTCTGGTTGGAGGAGTGCATAATTGTGGCTAGGACTCGCGACTTCAGTGTCACGCAGTGTAGCAAGACCGGGAGACCAGACCTGCTTGCATGTGCGACAGGACCGTGGCATTTGCAGTGAACGGCAGATGGTGAAGGGCAGCAAGGCAGCGAGAATATAGAATCATTTCGGCATGACATCAGCGCACTCACAGGCCGTGCCGGCTCGACGTGCCACCAGTCTGCAGTGCCGCAAGCTCCGCGCCTTGTGCCTGGTCCTCGTCACAGCCACAGTGAATGTGCGCCCTCAGCATAGGCTGTCTGTGTCCGCCGTTGTCGACATCATCATCGCGGTCCTACAAATTGGGGGCCGAGCGTTCCGACATCGGGTGCATGTGCACATGTTCCGTGAACACTTGTTGGATCCACCGCGAGAAACCAGCATCGGTGCACATGGTCACGGCCTAGCATCCGCACATCCCCTTGCCCTGGGCTTTGTTACATGCGCTGCATGAGTTGCTTGCTGAAATACGCTGTTGCCAAGGCTTTATGCGGCTTTGTGCTGTGGGATACCGTCTGGTGACAGTTGATGTGCATGCAGGTGGCTGAGGCGGCGTACGGCAGGTACCTATGGACCGCTGACCCAATGGGCCCAGACCCGGGCGGCAGCGGGGACAGCCTGGCAGTGAAAGATGACCCCCTGTCGCCGCGCATGACGTGCACGGGCGGCGTGATCTCAGCGCGCACGTGCTACTTCCAGGACCTGCTGTGGGACACGCACCGGCAGCGGTGGGCGTTCTTCGGGGAGCGGCACGCGCAGCCGCACATGATGACGGACCTCCTCCTCACCAGCGACGAGCTCGACCCGGACGAACCCTGGATCAAGCTCCGCCGGTGCGGATCCTGCTGGCCACTCCCGTTGCTAGAGAGTGGCACGACGTGCCTTTGTGTGAGAGTTGCGGCACACCAGCGAGACTGAGAAAACTGAGCTGAGTGGATGGATAAATGTGTGTGGATTCTATGGCCAGAGTGCCATGTTTGCATGGAACTGCATGATGCCCTCCCTGCTGCTCTTCCACGTGCTGAAGTTTCCCTTCAAATGTGACACCCCATCGACCGTGACAGCCTGTGCTGCGGTGGTGGGACAAGCTGCAACTGGCAGACATAGCGTAGCAAAGGTGCGCATCGCATCATACATAGCGCAGCACGCAGCGGCGGCGGCATGCAGGAAGGTGGCGGACCCGCCCGGCGGCAACTGGACGTCGCAGGAGTTCTACATGGACTGGCGCGCCGGCGAGGCGGCGCCCCCAGCGGCAGAGGTGGTGGACGCGCCGTACCCCGCCGTGCACCTGCGCACGATCGTGAACCTCAACAGCATTGGCCACTTCCTGCGCGACTCGCTCATGCCGCTGGTGGACGTCGCGCTGCGCTTTGGCCTCGACCCCCGCGACTTCCTGTGGGTCATGTGCCCCTCGGACGAATTTGGCCAGTTCAGCACGCTGCGCCACGATCTGCCGCTGCTAGACCACTACGCGAGCTGGATCCCCAGCCGCCCGGGCCGGCCGCAGCGCGTGCTGTGGACAGATATGATGGCTGACTACCTTGGAGGTACAAACCCCTCCTGCTTGTCGCCCACATCAGCGTTGCATGCCCTGCCATGGTCACAGACGACGGCCGTTGTTTGTGTTGTGCCATATGTGCTCGGCATGGGAGGGGTGGGCAGCACATCAACTGCACCCGCTGGCAGCGCGGGGTGGGAGGGCTCCGCCTGCTCCGGCCGCACGCTCACATCCGTGCTGCCTGCGTGCAGTGGCCGCCAAGGGCAGCGAGAAGCGGTGGGTGCGCTTCCGGAAGGTACTGGCGGGGCGCGGCAGCACGGCGTTGGACGTGCACGTTGGAGTCAGCGGCCACGGCAACCTCAATCGCCTCTTCTCGCACTGGGCGCACATGTGCGCGCCGTGGCCGTGGCGCAGCGTCCGTGCGATCGCGTACGGCAACAATGGCGTGCCGCTCGCGCCCGCCGCCAGCCTCAAGCCGCTGGTGGTACTGCTGGACGGCCAGGAGCACGAGAAGCGGCGGTTCGAGAACGGCGAGGCGATGGCGGAGGAGCTACGGCGCGAGCTGCCGGGAGTGGAGGTGCAGTGGCTTGCCATCTCCTCCCTCACGAGTGCGCTCCCCACAAGTTTTGCCCGCATGCATGCGTGCGCATGTGTGTGTTGGAGATCACAGCCGCCAGAGTACAGCAGCGGGTTGCTTAATAACAACACAAAACAGTGTTATGCTCCAAACTGTGGCAGAGCACCTGCCTGAAATGCAAGGAAATGACCAAACGGGATGTTTCTTGACTGCCTGCGCAACCGCACCAGGTGATTGCCAAGGCGCGAGTGTATTGAGCGGTCCATGCATGAGCGTGTGGAATGCATGTGACTGCCAGGGCTGCGGCTGCAGGCAAGGAGCAGATCGAGCTGCTGGCGCGCACGACCGTGCTTGTGTCGACCATCGGCAGCCGCAGCTTCCGTCTCGTGTACCTGCCAGACGGAGCGCAGATGATCATCGTCAGCCCGCCGCGCTGGCGCCTGCCTGACGGCCGCGGCACCTTCCCGTACCCCTTTGACGAGACCGACCGCTGCTGGGGCTTCCTCGGGTACGTGAACGTGCTGCGCCACAATGTTGTGATGGGCGCGCTGGCGCAGCGGCCATCGTCAGAGGCCGGAGACTACATCACCTCCCGCGACAAGACAGTGACGCTCGTGAAGGAGGACTTTCTGCCGATCGTGCAGCATGCGCTTGACCACGTGCGCGAGTGGGCGGTCCCCGACTTCAGCACCGGACCCTGAGATGTCCGCCAAAACTTTCATGACCCTAAGATGTCCGCCAACATGTCCAAAAATTCCATGACGAAGTCTCTGCCCGGCCCAGATCATATATGATCGAAGAGAAGAAGCGCCTGTGCAGCACAAAGTGCAGGCACGTACATGCTGCACATATGCATGAGAGCGTGATACCACAGGCGAGCTGGCACTGACAACCACAGAATGCCTGCTTTGAGACACAGCTAGCCACAGTGACAATGTGAGCATGGCAGTGCTCGGAATGATCAGTGCCGGCACATCTGCTCCCTCAAGTCGGTGGTAGGATGGATCATGGATTATGTTTCTCATGTGACTGCCTGACCTGTGTCTCATTTGCACCAGACGCTGCAGCAGAAGATGTGCAGCAACAGGCTGCGGTGTGATCAGGCTGCTCATGACATATCGTAGTGCTGGCTGTGTGCCGATGATGGCTGCTTTCATTGCATGCTTCTGCTTCCATGTCATGTGAAGGAGCCAGCGCCATGGACTCCGCCCGCTTTGCAGTTGGAGTTGGAGACTTCGCCACAGATGTGCTGTGCCTTTATAAATGATTGTACATGTGTTGGGTGGTTGGGGATGTCGGCTGGGCGGGGCTCGGCAGATTCCGTTTTCATGGGCAAGCGTTATGACTCAATTTGCACAAGTATGTGAATTGTGTCATTTCTGTTGTGGGTAACATTGATCGTGGGTGGTATGTATCGAGTTGCACTAGATGCAATGTGTATGGATGTCTGTTGTGTGAGGTGTGGCACCTCAAACCGTGCCGCAGGCCAACTGCATGTAAATTGCATGAATAGAAACCCACCAACAGGGCTAGATAGTATTGCAGACTGGCTTGGCAAGAGCGGCTTCAGATGGTAGTCAATCCGCATGCGCCGTGTTTGTATGTTGCAGTCAGGGACAAGCTGCAGATGTCATCAGGGCCACAGGGGCATACTAATTGCGCAGCACATCGCAGCAGCACCTGATCTTTCACTCCACATTTGCTGGCTGGCTGGCTTGCGCGGGCATTCCTTTATCGCTGCTGTCGTCATATCGCACGTAGCACTGGGTCGTTACACACACGCCTTGACTGGCTTGCATTGGTTGTTGCATTAGGTACACATGCGGCTGTCACCATGAGCAGACGCAGATTCAGGCCCGTCACTGGCAGCGGGCTCACTTGAAGGCGGGGCGCAGGACCCACTGCCCGCGGCGCTTGTCCAGCGCGGCCGCCTGCTTGAGCGTCTGCCGGAACAGAACCGGCCCGAGCCCCTCTGCTGCCGTCGCAAACTCTGTCAGGATCTGCTCTGAGGGAGCCGCCCCACCAGGCTGGGTCGATAGGAACGAAACCACCTGCGCCAGCACCTCCTGCACGCCACAGCCACCCTCTAGGCACATGATGGAGCATGTTGGCACATCAGCGGCGTGCGGGTGCTACGTACGCAGATACTGGCGGTTGCCAGCGCACCTGAGCTTTGGCAGCCTGCTCCTGCCCAGCAGCGTCGGCGGCGGGGGCGCCCTCTGCATGCTCTCGGTCGCGAGCCTTGAGGCGCGCAATCACGGCAGCGGACGACACGTCGCCGGAGCCAGCGCCCCGACCGGCGTGCACAGCACCGCGCGCTGTGCGGCCCGCGCCCCCGCGAGCGGTGGTGCCAAAGCGGGGCCGTGCTGAGGGGGCGCCGCCCTCGCCGGCCTTGCCCGTCCACGTTGGGCTGCACAATCAGTCATGGCTGTCATGGAAGAGAGGCACGTCTTTGTGAGCAGGCACACCAAGATTCACTGCCAGCTGCCCCGTTCCAGATGTAGCTGTTCCAGGAATGCTCACATGGCCAGCGTAGACGCCAGGGCAATACACATTACAGGCACAGCAGGCAGCGCACATGTGAACGCTGTCCTGCTGCCGCGCCTCGCGGCTGGCGGCCAGCGCCGCGGCAGCCTGCTTGGCCACTGCGGCCGCGAGCCGCTCCACGTCACGCTGTGCTGCGCCGCCCGCACGCTCCATCGCGCTGTGGTCCAGCGCCGAGTGCAGCCCCTCCGTGCCGGCAAACAGCTCCTGCAGCAGCCGTGCCTCCCCGGTCTCCCCTGCATTCGCGCCATCCGGCGGTGCCGGGGCCGCCTCTACATCCGCGGCTGCCGCTGCTGGGGCCGCCGAAGCGCCGTCTGCACACATCCCCACAGCCATGTGGGAGTAGCTTATAATCCAAGGCTTCCTGCGCCCGTGACCACGGGACCAATGGCAGCTGCAGCACATGCTGCGCAACCAACAACTGGGCCGCACCTGCAGCCGGGCCAGCTCCAACGGGCGTGGCAGCACCGCTGCGGGGGCTCCCGGGCGTGCTGGTAGCCCCGGCGGGGCTGGCGGCGGCCTCGGCGTCCGCGCGGTCGACGACGCCGCCCCCCAGCTGCTGCCACAGCCGGCCCGTCTCGGTGTCGCCGCCGTGGCGCTTGTCCGTCAGCGCAAACAGCTCGCGCAGGCCGCTCTGCGCCACAAAGCGTTTCTGCCGCGGGTCCGTCAGCACGCGCGTGCTCAACGCGTGTTTGTAGATCTGCCGGTGGTACACCTTCTCCTCTATCGTGCCCCGTGTGATCAACCTGCACAGCACGCAGCACGCGTGAAGGGTAACCCTCACCTAAAGCATAAACTTGGCACACGACTGACGCATCACACAAAATGCAGCGCATCCTGCATGCTGCGCGTGCTATGTGCTGTGGACCGGTGGCTGTGCGGGGTGGCACACCGGAAGATGGTGACGGGACGCTTCTGGCCGAGGCGCCAGGAGCGCTCGCGGGCCTGGATGTCAGTGGAGGGGTTCCAGTCGGGGTCGAACAGCAGCACGCGATCGGCCGCGGTTAGGTTGACGCCGAGGCCGCCGACCTTGGTCGTCAGCAGGAAGACAAACACCTCGTCGTCCTCGCCGTCGTCGCGGTGGCGCGTGCGCGGCTGCCGGGCGCGGGCAGGCTTCTGCGGCGCCGCTGTGCCGCCCACGGCCCGCCGCCGCTTCTTGCGAGGCCGGTGCCGCGGCCGGGAGGAGCCCGCGGCAGGGATGCCGCCGCCGCAGCCGTCAAAGTCGTCCTCTGAGCTGTCCTCCTCGCCACTAATCCCGGCGTCGCCCTCGTGCCAGTCTTTATCTGCGTCAGGCTCGGAGGTGCCGCCGTCGTCATCGGCCGAGGGAGATGCCCCGTGCTGGCGGCTGGGGTCGGCTTCGCCATCGCCCGGCGCATCGTCAGCCGGCTGCACTTGCGTGCTACTCCGCAATACGGCGCCGCCACCTGCACCTGCACCGTGTCGCCCACACTGACTCCTGTGTACAGGCCGCCACTCACGCGTGCACATCCTTCCCCTGCGCACAACCGCAGCACCTCGATGCCGCACCATGGCACCCTGGAAGGTAGCTCTTGGGCACATGCCCATGCTGTGCGCACCTGATGGTGGTGACGCTAGCGCAGCCATGGCGCCAGCGTCCGCAGGGGTCATCCGATGAGCGTCCGCGCCGGCGGCAGTCGGCGCCTCAACTGCGGGATCTGCTTCATCGCCGCTGGCAGGCGGTGTGCTGGGCGCGGCGGGCGGAACGCCGCTGGCAGGGTGGCGGTTGAAGTGGTCGATCATGCGGAAGCGGTGCTGCGGCGGCACGGAGCCGTCCATGCGGAGGTAGCGCATGCCGGCGTCCGCCACGTGGCGCTCGATGATATCCAGCATCTGCTGCGTCTGCGTGAACAGCAGCGCCTTGTGCCCGCCCGCCCGCCACTTCTCCAGCACCTGCAGCCGCCTCCCAGTGCTCATGCCAGCACACAGCGCACAGCGCACCATAGCCACGCCCCCACAGCCACCGGGCACACACACCTACCGCGCCTGGCACCTGACGTCCGCGTCAACAATCGCAGCACGGGCCTCGCAGCGCACAGCATGTAGCATAGCACACAGCATGGTTACAACATCAAGCAGCCCGAGGGTGTGGTGCGGGGCAGACATCCGCCACGTGGTGTGGGCAGGTGGTGCACAAGCGGCGAGGGGCGGTTCAGGCAGAGGGGCCCGCGCCTGCATGGTGAGCTGGAGCTTGGAGCTGCGGGGGAGCGCGCCGTAGTCGACGGTGGGGTCGGTGGAGGTGAGGAGGTCGGCCCGGTGCAGCAGGTCGGCGTGGTTGCAGATCTTGCGCAGGATGGTGATGCCCTCCATGGCGGGCCGCTTGCCGTCGAGGATGTCGGCCACCTCGCGGCTCCCCAGGTACCCCTGGTACAGCTTGCGCTGCTGCGGCGACAGGCTGCACAGCAGCACCTGCAGCCATGGCTGTGCTGGGTGCATGCATGCGCGGAGGCAGGGGTGAGACGGTACACGGTAGGCAGCTGTTGCTGCAGACGTGGCAGCGCGTAGCACAGCATGCATGGCGCGGGGGAGCGCGCCTGCTCGGTCTTCTTGGGGAGCTGCTTGGCGACATCGGCCTTGGTGCGGCGCAGCAGGTAGGGCGACATCATGTCGCGCAGCATGACGGCGCACTTGTAGGCGGCCGTGACGGCGACGGCGGAGGCGTTGGCGTAGGTGCCCTGCTGGATCGGCAGCCCGAACTGCCCCTGGAAGACGGGCAGCGTGCCGAGCTTGCCGGGGAAGACAAAGTCGAAGAGCGACCACAGCTCAGTGAGGCGGTTCTGGATGGGCGTCCCTGACAGGATCACTCGGTGCGCCGTGCGCACCTGCAGCCACGCGCCGTCAGCGCATCCGCGCGACACACCCCGCAGTTCTGCCACAAGCACCGTGGCATGCACCAACTGCCCCAGGCATTGCACATACTGTCGCGGAGCCAGCGCACACAGCGCACACAGCGCGGGGCAGTCAGGAGCCTTGGAAGGAGAGAGCACGCCTGCTTGCAGAGGAGCGTGATCTCGGCGTCAGGGTTGCTGATCTTGTGGCCCTCGTCGAGCACGACGTAGCCCCAGTCCAGCGGCAGCAGCACGTCAGCGTGCCGCCGCAGCACCTCGTAGCCGGTGAGGATGACGCCGCAGCCGCTGCGCCGCGCCTTGGCCACGTACCGCTCCACCTCCCGTTTGTCCCCTGCAGGCACCCCACCCTGCCTAGGGCACCGAGATTGAGTGCTCCCACAGTCAGGAACGCAGCGTACACGGCAGGATTGTGCAGCATGTGAAGGGGCGGCGCAGCATGCGCAGCGCACCGAGCTTCATGTTGCTGTTGTGGAGCTTGATGACGCGGAAGTGGGGGTACCAGGTGTGCAGCTCGCGCAGCCAGTGCTGCAGAGTGGTGACCGGCGCGACGACGAGCGCGGGGCGGTGCTTGCCGGAGAAGTGCAGGCCCCCCAGGAAGCAGATGAGCTGGATGGTCTTGCCGAGGCCCATTTCGTCGCCCATGATGCCTGCACAGCATGAGGCTTCACGGCGCGGGAGCTGCGGCGGGGCCAGGTTGGTGCAGGCAACATGCATGCATGCATGCATGCACACGCGTCAGTGTGAACCGGTGGGACTCAGGCAAAATGTTGCACGAAGCATGGAGATGGTGACAGTGCATGGCTGCTGTGGCAGCAGGCGCACCACCGGCACGCTGCAGGTGCAGCTCCCAGAGCCACTGCACGCCCACCTGCTGGTACGGGAAGAGGCGGCTGAACAGCGAGGCAGGTAGCTGGAAGCCGCCGTCAAACGTGACCACGTCTACGGCCGCTGCGGCGGCGGCATCGCCGTCGGGGGCGCGGCGTGCGGGCGAGGCGGGCCGCGAGGCGGGGCGGTCCGCGGAGAGGACGGCGGAACGCACGGCAGCATCTCCCTGCGGCGCCCACTCCAGCTCCAGCTCCGCCACGCGCTCCTTGAAGTAGTC
Source organism: Ulva mutabilis (assembly GCA_900538255.1). Classification (NCBI taxonomy): domain Eukaryota; kingdom Viridiplantae; phylum Chlorophyta; class Ulvophyceae; order Ulvales; family Ulvaceae; genus Ulva; species Ulva mutabilis. The sequence continues at coordinate 511,856 of UNSF01000055.1, read as the reverse complement.
GCTGTCTGCATGCATTGCACAGGGCTCAACTCGCAAGATTGACTGCCGCAGTTATCGCTGGTCTGACCGCTGCTCTGCAGATCCATACAGATCTCGGAGAACAGAGCGTGCATGCACATGAGGGCAGCGCCGTTGGTGTTGCCGCACCGGCGTCGTCGCGGTCGTCCATGGTGGCTTCTGGCGCCTCGCCCTCGCGGTCGCGCCGCGGCGTGCTGTGCGCGGCGGCGCGCCACTGCTTGCGCCGGTCGGCCATGACCTTGGCGGCGGCGCGATCCCCGCTCTGCCCGCCGCTGCGGCGCGGCATAAAGTACGCGTGCCGCTCCGTTGGCCGCAGCTCCTCATCCGTCAGCTGCGCCGGGTCCAGCACGCGCGTGCGCGGCGCCACCTCCTCCTCTTCGCGCTGGCTCTGCCTCAGATACTCCGCCGACCGCTCCAGTTTGCATTTGTGTGCTCGCTCTGCCGCTGCCTTGTCATCGTCCTCAGCGTCGGCACCTGCAGCTGGACCGCAGGGCCGGTCAAGCGTGAGGGTCCCCCTCTTGAGCGGGCATGTGCGCAGAGTGGGGGGGTTGGAGGTGGGAGCGCACCTCGGCGGACAATGCCACGGGAGAGGCCCGGAAGGTTCTGGAAGGGTGTGATGAGGCCGAGGCGCACTTGCCGCTCGCGCTCCGTCTCCACCAGGCCGCCCTGCAGCTGCTCCGCAGCCCGGGCCGCTGCTGCCGCGGCCTCGCCCCGCTTGGCCGCTTCCCCCGCGGGACCGCCGACTGGCGCCTCTGCTGCGGTCGCCTCGTCGGCGTCGGAGCCCGAGGAGGAGCTCCAGGCGTCTTCGTCAGCCGCACCACTGCCCAGCTCCGAGAGTGCCCCCTGCATGTCTTGCACCCGCTGCCGCAGCAGGTCTGCTGTGACACCCCTGCAGACCTGCGGATTTGAGATCAAGCACGGCCTATTTGCCGAGGTGGCTCATGCTGATTGCATGTGAGGCGCAGTGGGAGGACTATTGGAGGACTATGTAGCCACTTGTTCCTGTGGCAGGGCGCATCGCTTCAATGTTTATATTCACGGAGGCAGACGCACCCGTCACCCGCAGCAGCCTGAGACTCAAGAATGCCTGTGACGGCTTCGATCTCCGCGAGGAGCTTCTTCCGCTTGCGCTTAGGATTGCCATCGTCCTTCGCGTTCTGCGACCAGTCACACTCGAGTCATGAAATGCAGCATGATGTAAGATCCTGGCTACAACATCAGCAGATTATTCACCTGATCTTGATTTGCTAGGAGGTCTTCGGCAAGTTGCCCTGCGTCGACCGCCTCGACAGCATCTTCCTGCCCATCAATCCACATGCCGATACTATGGCTGCGCCACGTGTATGAACGTATCAAGCCGCGACACTGAGCAGAAGATACATCTATGGTTGATTTATGTCGCGCTTCAGTGCTGCGAACAGGTAGTGCCAAGGCCCCAAGCAGGGCTGTAGCAGGTAAACAGCAGCTCCTGCGTGCAAAATAATCAACGCAGCCTTGCACCGCGGAGCACCTCTTCACTAATCCGGCAGTTCGAATGCATCTCGATTACGTTCCAGTCAATGCCTGCGTACGCGGGCTCAGCGGACGACTCTGAGCAGCGCTGACTCCTGCGTGGGCCATCGCCACAAGTTGGGGCTTCAGGCAACAGCTCGCCTCACAACGGCACACTGAAGCCCTGATGGTGCCAGCTGAAATATATTGGTCGAGCTTTACCGCGACTCTTCAACTGGGCGTGACACCTATGGAAACCGTCCCTGAATCCAGTCGCAGTGCTGGGACACGCGCAGCATATCCTATTCGACAGCGTGGCTACAGGGCCAACGCGTTTTGCCTGTCTACGACTCTTCACTGGCGGAACGCATGCAACGCTTTGTCCTTCAATTCGAGCGCACAGTAATGGCACATATCAGCGAGTGGTATTCGATTGCCGCTCGAGCACCTGGACGATATCACCGGTTGGCAGAATGCACTGTTACAGCTCTTGGTTGATACAACACTGGCAGCCACTGTGTGCGTGCGCCCGCCAACCAACGTGCAGGCTTGCTGCAAAGCCACATCACAACTCACCAGAACAGCCAGCAGATCGGTTCCAACAGATCACTACTGCCCATGAATAAGCTGATAGCAGAGTTCGGTGCTGAACAGTGTCACTACCATGCTGCATATGCAGAACAGCAAAAGACCTGCAATGCAAATCAGCATCCCTGCGGTGCATACTCCTGAAGCGGTTCATCACGCGTGGCTTGCAGCAATCTTCCCGCCTGCTTCAGTGCTGCGCCGCCCGTCCATCATGCCGCGCAGCACGCCCGCGCCGCTCAGCATGCAGCGCATTCCGAAGAACATGAGCAAGCCGAACCACGCGCCCCCAACCGTGCTGCCGTGGCCCGCGGCAAAGTATGCCACCACGGCCACCAGCACGGCGGTCATGCCGCCAATGAGGTACCGCAGGCGGCGCTGCGCGACGAGCACCCCCTCGCATGCCACGTCCAGCGTGCACAGCAGGATGGAGAGGCCGGCGGTCGGCGCGAGCGGCCGCATCGCGGCGATCACGGCCGGCTCTGCCGTCAGCAGGTGCGGCAGAAAGAGCGGCAGCAGGCAGCACGTCAACGCGAGCGGCACGGCCAGCGCGGCCGCCGCGCCGATGAGCACCCTGGCCACGTGCCGAAACTCCTGCATGCATGGCGCACCTGCTGACACCACAGCTCGACTGCACACGCTAATGACGCGCATGTGTGTCGATGGCAAGATGCAGGCATGCGTCTCAATACCTGCTCGCATGCGCAGGGTCTAGCGCTGCACATGTGCATGCACAGGTTGACTGTAGGACAGGCAAGCTTGATCGTATGCAGCCCAGTCCGCACCCGCCGGCCAGCTGCTGCATGTACGGGAAAACATTCAACTTACAGTTCCATTTACAACAGGGCAGCGCGGGCGACGCACGTGGAAGGAGGCGCAGGCGGGCACAAAGGCGAGGGCCGTCGTCTGCAGCGGCACTGGGAAGTAGGCGCACATGTTCCACACGCTAAACACCGCGTTGTGCGCGGCGAGCTGCACTACGTCCAGCCGCATCGCCGCACCCTGCACACCAGCCAGCTCTGTGACGCGTGCAACCCCAGGCACGCCTGACGTGGCCAACGCCCAGAATCCACCCATAATGGATGTGACGGGGCCGGATGCTTCCCTGACGGGGCCGGGCTGTGGATACATGGCACGCGACAAGGGCCGTGCCTGCACGACAAAGTAGCACGCCGTCTTGGCTGCATAGACGAGCACGAGAGCCAGGGCCCCCCCGCTGTCCGCCTGCGCCTCGGCTGCCATGCTGGCGGCCGCCCCTGGCGCCGCGTCACTTGGCGACGGCGCAGCCGCTTCCGTAGCCTCCGCTGCCGGTGCGAGCATCTCTGGTTGGTCCACGACCAGTGTTGCCGTGGACTCCGTTACAAGAGGGGCGGGTGAGGGGGTGCCCCTGATCGGCTCTGACGCTGCGGTCAGCGTCGCCGTGGCTGCCTGGCTCTGCGCGGAGGGCGCAGGGGCGTCTGCGGCTGGATGTGCGCTGGGTGCGGGCGCGTCGGCCTGGGGTATGCTTGCCACGGCGGCCGGTGCGGCAGCAGGGGGTTGTGGCGGGTTGCGGCCAAACAGCGCAGCAAAGTCGGGCGAGAGGCGCTGCGGCTGGCTGCAGACGTAGGCCAGGACGGCGAGGGAGAGGTACTGCGTGGCGACGGTGGCGACGGCGGCGCCGGTGAGGCCGAGGCCAAAGCCGACGATGAGCGCGACGTCTGCCACGAGGTTGAAGGTGGCCGCCATCGCGACGACGAGGCTGGGCGAGCGGCTGTCATGCTGCGCTAGCAGCGCTGCCTGCATGTGGCGGGAGGGGTCAGCAGTGACTCAGCACGGGCGTCGTGCGCAGCGCGCAGCACGCGGACCAAGACGGATGACGGGGAGCCTACGAGTGCTGTGTGAGCTGGGGTGTGTGCCGGCAGCCGGCTGCATGCCGCGTCAGAAGGCTCTTGTTCGGCTTGTCCACTGTGCGCGCCGGAGTATGTGTCAACACTGGCGCTGCTGGGTCGCAGCCCACATGTGGCCACCACCCGTTGCGGCGAGATGGTCTGGGCAACTACTTGTACGTATAGCAGCAGAAGTTGCATGGCAGCAAAATCGGAAGCTGGCGGTGCGGGGACGTTGATGTCACATCAGGTCTCACACGGTAGCAAACCGAGTGGTGCACCGTGGTGCTGGCATGGGCTGGTGAACATGCATGGACGTTTTGATGCAGGGCGGATATGGATGCATCCGGGTGTGCAGACTGAGGTTGATGCATGCATTGGCTTGCAGGGGGTGGGGCAGGGGCGCACAGAGCACACAGCGGAGGCCATGACGGCCGGCGCGGCAAGGGCCCGCACGGCCAGGTATGGCGCAGCGTACGGCAGCACCTCCTGTGAGACGTTCAGTGTCGAGACGACCGCGGAGCTGCACAGGCCGTATAGCAGCATCACCACTGTGCCCGCGATGGCAGCGTCGCGTAGCGTGCGGGCAAAAGCCAGCCCCGCGGCACGCGTGTCCCCGCGTGACTGCGCCCTGGAGATGTCTGCGAGTGCGGTGGCGGAGAAGGCGGAGAAGAGGACCGCGGGCGCTGCAAACAGGAGCGAAGCCGGCCCGGTGGCGGCGAGCTCGACGACTGTGCCGTACGTACCGATGCAGATGGTGTCTATGAGAGACATGAGAGGGTCTGCAAGCGGGAGGATGATGGTGGGCAGCGCGAAGAGCAGGAGCTGTTTGGCCGTGGCTGGCTTGTGGGTCGTCTCGGACGATGTCACAGTATCGCCAGCTGATCTGACGCAGATGGTACGCCGATCTGACTGTCGGTGGAGCTGTCTGCGATCGTTGGCCCTCATGCGCATACTTCCGACTGAGGCCAGCAGCTTGTTGACGCTGGGACGTCTGCATTGACGTCTGCATTGACTTCCAGCGTGCTGCAAGCAGGCACATCGCCGGGGCTTGCTCCCACGAAGGATCACAATCATACTGCTCTGATATTTGATACCGTCGCAGGTGCTGCCCTGCCCGTGATGCAGACGCTGGTTGCGCGATGCCAAGCACAGCGCTCCATGCGGGTGATGGCTCAGCCAACTAACGTCATCTTTAGCCAAGTTATGAGACCTGAACGATTCTTATATCCCTATTAGGATAGCCAAATTTGTCGCTGGCACCTGATGATCGGTGACTGAGACCGCCCGGCAGTGTCAAGGTCGTTTGCGCTGGCGACCAAGCTGAGCATCGCGAACAAACGGGTAAAGTCTCAGCAGGACCCCACAATTCTCAGAATAGTCGTACTTTCCGTATACGCGATCAGGCCGGTCTGGTTTCAGACAGCGATGGCCCAGGCGATGGTACTGAACGGAGCTCCGAACCAGAAGGCTTCGTGGCATGCAAAGCAAGCTAGCACGTCTCTGTGCCGTTAGCTGTTGCCATGCCAAGAATCGCTCGCAATCAACCCGGCGTGGCGACAAAATTCCAGCCGTGGGCAGCGGTAGCAAGCGATTGGTTGCACTGCACCGCTGCTTCAGCGCCACAATGGGTCTACGTAGCGAGGCACCTTGCAAACACCAAGGTCGCTCATCATCATCACCATGCTGCTCTTTTTCGCTGTGGTTTCGTTGCCCGTTCATTTGCGCAGCTGCTCCCGATAGGACGCCGGTCAAGTGTGTTACACAGTGATAGATCTAGGACTCAGCAGCGCCGAGGCAACAGACCAGGCAACAAGCAAACAGACAGACCGGCCACCGTAAGCACCAAGGCCACGCGCCGCACGAGCAAATGCCAGAACGAACTAACGCCAGCGCGGAAGCAGACACTCACACACCACGCAGTACCACGCAGGCCACGCGCACACCAAACACACAGTCAGCACTCGCCGGGCCTACAAGCGGTCGCCGACTCGACACTAGCAGTCTGCACGGGCGCGCCAGCGCGCGCTACGGCCATTTTCGAGGCCGCGAGGCACTGGTCCCAGAAGCTGCAGCCACAGCCAGCCCGGCAGCACGAGCGGTGTCCGGGGAGGAAGGCAGAGGAGAAACGGCGGACGTGCTCTGGGAGGAGGGAAGAAAGAGGAAGGAGGAGGCACGGGTGCGGGGGAGGGGGGGGCTGCAGGGCGAAATGGGTGGAGGGGGGGGCCCGCGGGGCGAGATGGGTGGAGGGGGGGGGCCCGCGGAGCGAGATGGGTGGAGGGGGGGGCCCGCGGAGCGAGATGGGTGGAGGGGGGGGAGGAGGGGGGGGAGGCGGCGCGACGCAAGCCTATGCGCGATGGCCTGTCAGCGCCGGCAGGCCGTCTGTGGGGACAGGAAGGCCCGGCAGCAGCGCCCGTCCGACCAGTCTAGCACGGAGGGGCGCGGCTGCGCGGGCTTGGCACGCCAGCGTGCGGCACAATGTTGTGGACAGGTCGCGCATGGCATTGAGCAAGAAAGTACGCTTTGACACCGCGCCGTGTCCCGCGGCTACCTCCGCGACCGTCTGGAGGAAGCGGTACGCGTCCCGTCCAACCCTGCCGTACGTCTCATGCACGAGCGGGATGAACTGGGCGGCACCTGTGACGGCGCCGTATTTGTCGCGCTTTTGTCGTTCGTCCTTCTCAGCGGTCGCGCCAGCCTCACGCGACACACCGCGCACATGCGACCTGGCAAGCGGGTGCATCACCTTCACGTCCAGCAGCGCCATGCGCGTGGTGAGGAATGCCAGGAGGTCGCCGCGAAGCGGAGGCCGCTGCGATCCGGGCGGCGGGGGTGCGGTAGCGGCAGTGGGGATGGGGGAGGCCGGAGCCGGGGCTTGGGTGCCATGAGGGGTGTGGGGCACGTCCGAGGCCTGGGGGGCCTGCGGGAGATGGGGTGGGGGTAAGACTGGCGCAACATCGGCTGGGGAGTCTGGCGGTGGCGGCGGCAGCGGCGGCGGGCCTCGCTGACACGGCGCGGCCGGTGCACTCGCAGACGGCGCAGCCGGCGGGCGTGTGAACTCCGCCGGCGACGCGGCTGGTGGCGGCTCCCGGCTGCCGCGGAGGGGGAGCACGCGTATGCCTCCGGGGAGCTTGCCAACGTGCGGCTCAAGCGATGAAGCGAGCGACGCGCGCATGAGCACCCGCCTCCAAGCCACGGTGATGAGGTCGTGCTTTAGGACTGAAGTTGCCCATAGCTAGCCGCATATGACACTGTGCGTACCGGACGCAGCCACGCGGCCGCAGGGGCAGGCCTCATCCGAGTCCAAGACGGGTAGCAGCGGCTCACCCAGTCGCAGCAGCACATCCACCTGGAATTCATGGTCGGTCAGGCCCGTCACCGGGCCGGGGCAGGCAGTGAGGAACGCCGAGGCCAGCGAGCCAGAGCAGCTGAGGAGAGCGAGATCAGCGCACGCCGTCTCCGCCGATTTGGGATTCGGACCGTACTTCAGGGTCTCGAGATGGTCGCGCGTGGCGGTCCAGCGCGCGTCGGCCTCCGCCCGGCTGAGCGCGCTCTGGAGCTGCGTCATGCGCAGCTTCGAGCCAGCGTCAGACGCCCAGGCGTCGGCTGGGGTCGGGCTGTCTGAGATTCCCTGCACGGCCGGCCATGCCTTCCGCAAGCGTACGAGGCGGGCCTGGTGCTGGACCGCGGCGTCGCCGCGGAACGGCTTGCCGAAGTCGATGCCATCCGCGAGCACTGCGTGCGCAACTGCTGCCGACGCGAGTCGCGCGGCGTCAGCAACGTCGGCTGTGTAGTGTCGCAGACCCATGCCGCCATGTCTATGAGGGAGCAAGGCCTGCTCACGCTGCAGGTCGGTGAGCTGCTGCTTTTCGATGATGCGGCACATGGCGTGTATGCTGGCGTTCTCGACGCCCATGAGCGGCTGTTCGAGGTGGGCCCAGTCGGTAGTGCGCAGCAGGTGTGCTTCGCGATGCTGCAGGCACTGGAAGAGGACAGCCCACCGTGTCTGGGCTGCCAGCGGGAGGCCTTGGCGGGATCGGTGCAGTGGACGAGCGGCTTCTGCTTGTTACACTGGTGGCGGGATTGCACAACTCGACCCATGGCGACCACTTGCTCGACCGTGCCCTGCACTGTCAGGTCATCGTGGCACACGATGGCTAACGTGTCAGGGGCCGCTTCTTGCGCCGCTAGCAGAGTGGGCCGGAATGCGATGGCGAAGTAGAGGGGGCCGATGGGGTCGCCTTGCTTCACGCCAGATGCACTCCACAGAACCGCGTTGGACCCGTCCTGCTGACGTGCCAGCAGCGGCGATGGCGCTCCATACGCCATGCGTGCGAATGCGGTCAGGGCGGGCAGTTGCGCGTCAATCTCCGCAATGATGGTCTCGCGGTCAATCAGGTTGAACGCGTTCTCGAGATCGAGCTGCACTGTGACCGTCTCCGCATCTGAGAAGTCCGGGGCCAGCGCGTGGCTCGGAATCTCAGGGCCGCAGCGGACACCGACCCCAATTTGGTCCGGGGCAAGCAGGCCCGGCGCTTCCGGGATGCACGCCAGCGCGCAGATACCGACGAGGCGCATCAACACTTCACCGATAGCGATCGGGCAAACGCCGCCTTTCGCTTTGGCGATGGCGATCAGGCGGCTGGCATGCAGCAGGTCGGAGTGGAAGATGGTGCTCGACAGCAGGAGGTTGACGAAGCGGTGCATGGCCTCGCCCGTGCGCTCGTTATACATCCCGGCGCTGCGGATGTGCTCGTATGTCCACCCGCTGGGGCCGGCCGCTGAGCCCTGTGTCAGGTTCTGCAGGATGGCCTCAAACCGCGCCGCTGCGACTTCCGCTGAGCGGCTGCCGGCTGGGGTAGGCTGCGCTGCGCGCTCTGGAGGGGGCGCGGTGGGGTGCAGCGCAAGCAGGCATGGCAGTGAGTTCTGGTCGATGGGAACGATGGGGCTGCTGTCCAAGCAGCGCGCAGCGCGGCCAACATTGCCGTTGCATGCATGTCTGTGCATGCGCCCTGCCATCGCGATGTCCGCCACAACTTCTGTGCGAGTGCGGCCGGGGTCGCTGTGTTCAGCGGTGTCGAGCAACATCTGCTCCCTGGTCCGCTTCCGGATCTCGCGCACGCGGGAATTGACTCGCCTGGCGCGACCCCTGCTCGCGCCAGTGTTGCCGAGGGCCTGGCTGGGCAGCAAGAGTAGGAGCCGGAGCTCCGTCTCTACACTGGGCCGGTGACCGCGCTCGGCCGCATCGGCGGTACGTTCCAGCGCTGTGGCCACAACGTCGGCCCAGCTGGACCTGCATTCGTCCGGCACACCCTGAGGGATCCGCACGTCCGGGTAGGGGGCCTCCAGTGATGGCGGCGCGTCTGGGGCTGGCATTGGATCCACCTGGGTGTCGCTGACGAGGTCTGCTTCCGTCAGATCGCGCATGTGGGAGTCAACCCGTGGGCCAGCGCTAATGGTGGCGCGGGAGACGTCCGGGAGGACGGCGCGCTGGCCGGGGGGGAGGCGGGGCGCATGGGAGGGTCGGGGGGGAGTGGCATGGTGCTGAGCCGGCGCGCGGCAAATGTTGGCAGGCGCGTCGGTCAGGGATGTCCCATGGTTGGTCCCTGCGTGTGCAGCCACGACTGGCGCAGGTGTCGTGGTAGCTGTCCCGGTGTCACACGTATGGGCCACACGGCGAGTTCAATGCACGACTGCACGTGAGGTGGCAACGCCTGCGGACGGCCGGGCGCTGCGCGGCTCTGTGCGTTGATCGTGCACCTTGCTATCATGCAGTGTGGCTCCGGGGGACAGTGGTGACGGGACGTCACCTGGGGGTTGTTGGCCACCAGCCAGCCCGCCGTCAAGTCTGTGGTGCTCATCTACCAATGTCAGACAGCACGGTTTTGTCAAATCGGTGCGGGGTGGCTGGCTTTTGCGGCAGAGGCGCAGTCGAGCCGGCGCCCGCCGCAGCCGCAGGGGTGGGCGTTCGGCACACCAAACCGGAGCCTCCCTGTGGCGGGTGCGAACGTGTCATAGATGCAATACATTGTTGCAGTGCAGCTCGTACAGAACACGGGCAACAGAAATCTGCGAACAGCACACGGCCAGGGCAGGCTAATTCGGACATGCATTCATCCATATGGAGCTGTGCAGTATGGCGATGCGCGCTGCCCCCATGCGTGTCCCCTTTGTGAGTGCGAGGTGTTACACGGAGATGAACGCAATAGCCCGGCAGCGAGGGCAACAGCAGGAGAGTAGACGGCCAAAACACCCGAAAGCAGACTACAGCAACAAGCAACAACTGTCTCAGGTGAAAAGCCACAACGAACCGACACAGCCGACACAACCACACCCACGCACCCACACGCATGCGCACTCCCGCACCCCACCACCACGGCACCCGCGCCACAACCGCACACAGCAACCACCTGCCAAACTGCGCACTACCGCCCACCCCAGCAAAACCGGCCACCACCGACCCCCCAACAGCAGCATGCCCACTCCATCCGGCCCCACTCGAGCACTCCATCACGGGCCCCCCGCACATGAGAGCCAGGGGGCTCACGCCCCCCACAGTGCAGGGCGTACCAGCCCTCACGTGTCCGGCCGCCCGGCAGTGGCCTGAGGGCGGGGCGCGAAGGGCACTGGCGGCGCTGCATCGCTCTGCCCGAGTGCGAGGTGTATGAAGCTCATGCTGATTTGTGTGTTGCTGATCCGCGTGAGCACAGGTGGCACCACATCGAACGTCTCCTTCTGTCATGCCCTTGCTTTCACCCCCCAGAGGTTTCTCGTGGCGCGTCCTGTCTCCTGTCTGATCTCGTGCGTGCTGTGGCTGGTGACGTGGCTGCGCGTGCCGTCATCGATCGTGCTTTTCCGGCTGCGCCCGAGTGTGATGGTGTTTTGACTGCGTGCACTGTTCCTTTCCTCCTTGACCCAGCGGCTGCCCTGCCATCGTGTGCTGCCCAGCCCGCTCGTGGCCTCTGTTGTTGCCTTGTACATGTTTCCGCTTTCCTGGCTGGCACGGCTTCCCGGACTTCTGCCTTGTGCGCGTATGAGCTCGTTGCTGTGCCGCCTGTGTGGCTCCCGCGTTGGGCCCGGCTGCGTGCACGGTCGTCTGAGTTGTGCGCACTGCTTGAATTTGCGTGTGTTGACCGTTCTTCCGCCCCTGTCCGCAGGGCTGCTGTGGCCAATGCCCGTTTGGGTTTGCCGTGATGCCCGATTGGGTTTTTTTTGCAGAACCAGATGTGGTGCCAGAGCGCATGCATACATGTGCACCCAGGCAGTGGTGCCAGCTTTCTCGGGCCCTCAAGTGACTCCGATCGAGATGCCAAGCTCGCCATTGGCAAGCAGCACCACAAGTGGCCGCCAGATGTTCACGTCTCAGGCTGAGTGTGTCTAGTGCCACGCGTGGAGGCGCAGCTTCTCACCGATCGAGGCACGGCGCTCGTGTGCCTAACAGTCACTGCGCATGAAGACCATGCTGTGAGCGGGTGCTGCGACCGCTGCTGCATGCTATGCATCAATTGCAATGCCAGCACTGGCGGCATGGGGGGCCGGAGTGGGCATCCTGCTGCTTGCACCACCACGCCGTCTCACCAGGAGCGGTTGCAAGCATGCTGCCGTGGCTCGATCGTGCTGCTCATGACCAGTTGAGAACTCTGCGCCCAATCTGCGATGGAACGGCGCAGTACGGCTGTGGCTATTTTCACGGTAGTAGTGTTAAGAATAAGTGTATAGAGCAGATTCAGTGGCATGCCGGCTGCAGCATGCAGTTGCCACCAGCAGGTCGAGCACGGCACCACAGCTTGCCCAACTGGGCATCCCCACAGCCTGCCTTGCAGTGGTGCCATGGCTGACTCGGATGTCCGTACGGGCGTGGTGTGATGCCCGGATGCTTTTCTCCCCTTCCCCCTAAATTAAAAGCTGCTGCCCTATGGCGAATCACACACCGCTCTTCTGCAGGCACACACCCCAAAGTGGTTTGGACGCATGCAGATATATGTGCATCTAGATACCAACTCTTACTTTGCACATGCATTGCTTCGGAAAGTAGGAACGCGTAACTTGATAGTCAGCTGAATTTCACACCGAGGGCACTGCAGGGAGTCACTGGGCGCTGGGCTACGAGCAAGACACCGTTCACGTTGGCAGCTGAACTGGCCACGGGCGTTTCACTGACGGGGGCCGTGATCATGACGAACGCGTGCACCACTGTGCGCAGGCGCCTGCATTGTGCACAGCTGTGCATGCTTCCAATGTTCAAGTCACCATTTATAAGCTCATAGAGAAGCGATATGGGAAAGTCTCTGGAGCTGCAATGTATACATGGGCATGCGCAAATACATCACATTTGCTTGCAAGGCGCCTGGCCAGAGTAACTGGATACCGCGCGCGGTATACTGCCATCTCCAAAATGTTGTGCAGCGCGCAACTGGGCGTGCACATAACAAACACAGCGCTGCAAATCTTGTGTGAACTCTGCTGGTCAAAATTGCCGCGCTGGCATGGCATGGAAACCAAGCTGGCCAAGCTTAAATCAGCAAGCTGATGCCATGCTATGCGTCGCACAATCAGGAGCACCACGCGCAGGCCGCGATGCATCGCACCATCATCGGTCCCCACAAATGCAAGTCAATCCTCCTTTCAACTGCCCTTGTACAAGCTGGCGCACCGCGCGCAGAATGCCTGATGTACACTATCTCTGCTGTAGATATCTGGCTCAATCAAGCTTGTCAGAGTAGTTCGTTTTCGAAATGTGTGTTACACTGGGTGACGGCATGAAGCAACAGTCATGCATGCGGCATGGCGCGCCAGTCGATCAGTACGAAAGCATGGGCACTGAAAGGCACTCGCATGCGCAGAGGATGGGTTCCTGCGCAATTAGCATGCGCTTGATCGAACGTGCTTGCTGCCAGATCTTTGCACAAGCCAGGAATGCTTCAACAGCGTACCATTCTGTGCAAGCTGTTGGCCGCAGGAAGCCCAATCAGCTTATTCGCAGATGCCGACCTTGGATACCTCCGACGACGTCTGTGCAAGCCCAGACAGCACGAACAATGTGTGCCTATATGGCATAGTTGCCCATAGTTCGACTGGCTGGAAGCCTGCCGCTGCAGGTGGGAGTTTCTAGCGTGGAGCCTCGGGCTATTCGATTTGAAGGTGGAGATCTGAACGTGTTCGTGGCTAGCCTTGTGCACTGCGGCACGCCTTCAGAATGACGTGGCTGCAAGGCAATTGCTACACATGTTTGCCGCCATTTCATACGTATCACATGTGCAGGCTAGGCTGAAGGCCGCGTTGCTGTGTCAATGACGGGGAAATGCGCTCCCGAAGCCACCAGCCCCAGCCGGGCGGGAGGCTGGATGAGGGAGGTCGGAATCTCTTATGGGTGCGTACCTTGCATTGATATTAGGTCCTGTACGTCGAGTCATCCGGCTGGCTGACAGCTGTACGCGTGTAGGTGCCTTGCGTTGTGGATCGCCACCAGCGCGGCCGTCATTGTATACAACAAGTACATTCTTGCCAATTTGAACTTTCCCTTTCCAATTACACTAGCAATGCTGCACATGGCATTGTCCGCCACACTTGCTCACGCAGCTGTCGGACTGGGCCTGGTTGAGAAGCCTGACATGCCCTGGCACACATACTGGCGAGCTGTGCTTCCGATTGGCATCCTCTATTCGATGATCTTGTCTTTATCAAATGCTACGTATATGTTCCTCTCGGTCTCCTTCATCCAGATGCTCAAGGCACTAACTCCCGCTTCAGTGTACGCCGTTGGCTGCCTGTTTGGCACAGAGCAATGGTCATGGCGTCTTGCCCTCAACCTCCTCGTGGTCATCGTCGGCGTCCTCATCTCTGCCTACGGTGAGCCACCTCTTCACGTAGGCAGCGCTGTCTCTTGCAAGCAGCACCACTGGTGCATGCCTGCTGACTCTCTACATACTCCGCCACCAAACCGTCACCCCACCTGACCATCATGTGGCAGGTCTCAATGTCTACTGCAGTTGATGCAACGACGCCACAGCCACGGATAACATCGGACCGCCGCATCACTACAGCACGAGTGACATGCGGGAGCTGTGCAGGGGAGGTGCAGTTCGTGGTGGTGGGCGTCGTGGCGCAGGTGGCGGCCATCCTGCTCGAGAGCGTGCGCCTCACGCTGACACAGCTGCTGCTGCAGCGGCAGGGCATTCGCCTCAACCCCATCACCGCGCTTTACTACATTGCGCCCTGCTGCCTTGCCGGCCTCCTGCCACCTGTCTTTGCCATTGAGTTGGAGCGTATGCTCACCTCGACCATCCCCGCACCCACCGCCCACCTCCTCGGCAACTCAGCCGCCGCTTTCGGTGCGCCCCGTCCCGCTGCGGCACCAGTTCCTGTAGAGCAGTTGTTTGTGCTGCCGCTGTGCACGTGAACGTGTTTCTGCCGTGTTGATCTGCCCCGTGTTGTGGAACTTCACACTGTGGCGTTGGACTCCTGTATATCATCCAGGCAACGCAGCTCGCCATGGTGGTCGGGGGGTGAACCCACTCAATCCTGCACGCACACCCTCGTCAGTGTTTTGCTGCGTTAGGCTGCAGTGCAGCGCTGCTGCATTAGGCTGCAGTGCAGCGCGGCTGCATGCCGCCGTGCGAACTGTGCTGCCGGAGGCGGTCCCATGTGAGCACACCCGGGGCTGGCTGTGCAGCGCTGAACCTGTCGTCATTCCTGCTGCTGGGGCGCACGAGCGCGCTGACGATGAACATCGGCGGCGTCGTCAAGGATTGGTTGCTCATCGGCCTCTCCGCCTCCATCTTCCACTCCGTCGTCACCGCCGTCAACCTCGGCGGCTACGGCCTCGCCTTTGCCGGCGTCTTCTGGTACAATCTGCAGAAGATCTGGGCCCGCGCAGGCGCAGAGGCCGCCGCCGATGCCGCCGCCAAGCCCCCCGACCAGGCTCCCCTGCTAAAGCAGCCGTCCAGCGGCGCCTCCCCGCGCCGCAGCGCCGTCCAAGAGGCGCTCACGCAGAGCCAGGATGGCCGGGAGAAATCGGAGGAGGACGTCTGAGCATGGGGACGGGGTGCAGGGTGTGCGGGGAGCGCCACGCATGCAGGGCGCGCTGCGGGTGACCTGCGCCTGCTCATGGTGGTGTGTTTTTGGGGAGTGCTGGTGATGTGGACGGACGCAAATAATGTCAAAATGGCGAAAATGGCAGCTGCGTCGCAGAGCTGCGCCGTTGTGGAATTGTGTGCCGGTTGTGGGTGCTCCAGAGGAGTAGCTGTGTCATTGCGCATCATGATGTGGTGCAACTGCTGCAAGCAGCGTCGTGTGATCTGTTCGACAACACCGCGGATTGCCTGTGTGTGTACAGTATTTGTGTACGTTGTTGCTTTGTGCTCGTGCGTGTAGTGACTGTGACCTACATGCATTCGAGAGTGAGTCATGGTGCAGATCCGTTGCCTGATGAGACGGATGCATCATGCATCCATACACCGTTGGGTGCCAAGGGGTCACCTGGTGTGGAGCTGGCTCGGTGAGGGGTATATTGTCCCAGTAGTCAGCTGACCAAACAGCCCCCAGGCACATGCTTACATGTGTGAAGATATCCAGAGGTGCTCTCACACAAGGGACATCTCTGGAGGGCTGCTACGTCCACTGCAGCTGGGAAAAATGCAAAGAATTTTACGGATAGTGGGGCTTGTGGGCATGCAGCAGCAGTCTTGGCTCTGCGACGGTGGCTATGGCAACTCAGGAGCGGCCATGCGCAGGACCTTGTACGCCTTCTCAGTGCCGTACGCCCAGATTGCTGGCGACAGGCGCTGAACGAGGGGCACGCCCATTGCCTTGCTCAGGCGGGTTAAGCCATGGCCTGCACAGTCGGCCACTGGTAATGCGCTTGCTTCCACATCACATGGGAAACAGGTGCTACTGTCCATCGACATCACAACAGGGATGGGGTGTTCAGGCAAGCTGTGGCTGCCACCTTTTGTGAAGACTCACTCACTGCATCACATTCAGCACTACATACTGTAGTAGGACCAGGTTTGTCCGCATGGTCACACCAGGGTTGCTGAAGTGCATGGCACAGCCTGATGTCATTGATATCGATGATGTCAGCGGCTGGAACAATTGTTTATACCTACAGCTGGGTTGCCATGTGCTAGTGCAGGTGGTTGTGCTGCTTGTGCGGTTCGTCGTGCAATGAAGACCTGCATTTCTGTCTGTTCGATGACAGAAATGCAGGTCCTGCGCAGGTGGAAGGAAGCAAAACTTGTCGCAAGCAAGAGGCGACTTCCACGGCCAGTAGTGATTCTCAGGCCAGAGAGGTGCTCTGCACGTTGCACACCAACAACATGTTGCAACGCCATTCAAGAAGAGGTGCAACCGAGTGCTCTGATGCATAAAATCACAAGGCCTGCGCAGACCAGGTGAAAGGCCACGCTTTGATTGACGGCAGCTGGCAGGAACCTAGCAGGTGGATGTGGCAAATGCTGATATGTGCCCAAGGAGTGGGACGACAGTGCACGACAGGGCATACCTGCCAACGGGAACAGTGCCATCTGCAGTCCCACAGACAGAGCGACCTTGGCCACGACAGAGTCCCACCAGCGCCTGTCTGCACCCATGAGGGCTGCCGCCAACTCCACAAACTGCTCTTCAGTCAGCGATGCTTCAGCCAGGCTCTGTCCATGAGCCGACGCATGCGCCAGGAACAGTTTGTGAACCTCGTCCGAAGTTGGAACACGCACATGGCATGGCAGTTTGTCGTTCAACTTGTCGTACAGCAGCAGCAGGCAGATGTGCAACTCCTTCTCGTCCAGCGTCCCATCACCATCCTGCAAGACAAACATGCTCTGGGACGCTCTTTCACAGATAATACATCCAACTGTGTCGCACCAACAGGTGAGATGTTGCAGTGAGAGCTCCACAGCTTACATGCGCATTTCTGATCTATCCATTGCAGTGACCAAAGATGATGCAGCATCCGGTTGGTCACTTGACAGCATGTATCGGCATGGCCACAATGTATCCCCCAGCATCATCAGCAGCACAGTGATACAATTATTCGGTGTGTTGTAGGTGCAGCGATCATAAGAATCCGTCGGCTCGGAGCCCGGTAAGCATGCACAATGTACGACGGAGATGGAAGTTGAGTCAGACACAGTCTCTTGTACGCTGATGCGAAGGTAAACTTGCGCAGAATGAATGCTGCATGGTACCGATACTGCGAACATAACTTCAAAACATTGTTGGCCAAGACCCGAGCGGCTGCAGATCTCGAGCGCAACTCACCTTGTCGCATTGCGAGAATGTTTTCAGTGCAAGCTTTCGAAACAAGCGGCTCCCTGTAACGCCACCGAAGGGGATGATGCCACATAATCGGCCCATCTGGAAAGATAGCTAGCGAGCTCGGAAATCGAAGTGGTGTGTCGGGGTCACCGGCGTCTCAGCTGGCGCATGCCCTTTCGCAGGCCACTAGTACAGACTATTCGATTCCTGTATAATGCATCAGCGTATAATGCGCCAAGGTCTCGAGGCCTGAACGCTGTCTGAAACAGAATTCAGACCATGGGGCATGTATTCTCATCGTGACAGGTCAAGCGAATGCATTGGTGCACACTTGCACCCTCATCGACAACAGCACAGCCGGATGCACCTTCCCTGAATGATGTCGTCGGCATCTGTGTCACTGCACATGGATGGCTGCCATTGGTGTACGTTTGATAGCTAGCGAAGCGACAGGACTCACTGGCGTTGTTGCATATTGTCGTGTTCACCAATTAGTGCCCCGCATAGATCAAATCCGCAGAAAGGCCGAACATGAATTACTCTGTACGGTAGTATGCGCCTGTAACATCTGGAAGCCGGGGTCCTGGCTCGTGTGGGCGCGAATGTGACGCGCAGTGGCCAGGCCGCGGGATCCCATGGAAGCACTCTCATCCGCCGCACTATGTGCGGCATTTTTGGCTCCAGCCTGTGGAATTTTTGGGGCCGCTGCGACCAGACTGCGGCTACCAAGCATCACAGGCTTCCTCGTCGCTGGAGTCCTTGCAGGCCCGCACGTCCTGGGCCTCCTCAGCATCCCTGCCGTCCAGAAGCTGTGGTTCGTCGATCAAATATGCATCAGTGTTATCGCTGTGGCCGCTGGAGCTGAGCTGCAGTTCGAAAACCTCGACAAAATTCGCAAGCAGGTGCCCTCCCGCTGTGCTGATCCATTCGACCTCCCGATGCCGTTCGCCAGGCATGGCACAAACGCATCGACATTGTACCGTTCAGGTGTTTGTGCTCACGATCGCCATCTCGCTCACGTCGTGGCTGGGCGTGTACGCGGCCATGCTTGCCCTATCGCCCTACATCCACCTGCTCACAGGCATGGCAGCGCAGCACAGGCAGATGGTGTGTAGCCTGTGCGCAACGCTCATGGTCGCCCGCTCACCCGCCTCTGCCATCGCCGTCCTGCAAGAGGCAGCCGGCCGCGGCCCTTTCAGCTCGCTGGTCCTCACCGTCGTCATCGTCAAGGACGTCCTGACCATCGTGGCCTTTGCGATAAACATCGAGATCGCCCGCGCGCTGTTCGCACCAGGCGCGCTGACCCTCTCGCCCTCAGAGCTCGCGCAGCCCCTCATCAGCGTGCTCGCCGCCGTCGCCATCGGCAGCGCAGCGTCCACAGCGTTCACGATACTCTTCCGCGGCGCCCTGCCTGGCCCACGCAGCCTTGCCTTCTCCGTGCACACCGCCGCCGTCGTCGCCCTCGCCGCCGTCACCTTCCAGCTCGCGCAGTTCTTCGAGGCGGAGCCGCTGCTGGCCTGCGCCACGGCCGGCCTCCTCGCAGCCAACACGCTGTACGTGTCCCTGCTGTTCTCCCTCAGCGCTGACCAGCGCACAGCTGTGCCTCGGCACCCTGCACTCTGCAGCGCTTCCTCCTGCCCGCCGCCACGTTTCTCACTGCCCGCCGCCACGTTTCACACTGCCCGCCGCCATCTGCGACCCGGCGACGTCGTCCCATGTAACACACGCCCAGCGCACCGCAGCTGCCACGAACGTCCATGCATGCAGCAGCCAGCCAAAGCTGCTGGTGGCAGCGCTCAGCACACAGCACTGCACCCACGCAGCTGCATGTACCGCATCATGCCATGCGTCCTTGTCTGGGGGAGTTGAGCTGTGTGTGGCGAGAGCACACAACGATGACTCAGTGCACGGCCCGCAACCTTGCGACAGGTGTCACTAGCACGTGCACTGCCATTCCGTGCCAGTGACACCTGGCGTGCCAGTGACACCTGGCACGTGCACTGCCATTCCGTGCGGCTCTCACGCGCAAACACCTATGCACAGAAGGTGCCACCAGCGCGCATGCATGCGGCACTGCCGCGAGTGGTGGGCTATCGTGCACAGGGCTGACGGTGGCGCGGTGCAGGCAGGAGGGTCGCAAGGACGACTTTCACGCTGTGCTGGGCGCCGCCATGCCGCGCGTCAACCTCGCCTTCTTCTCCCTTGCCGGGGCATCCCTGCGCCTCGGTGCGCTGGCAGCGACGCTGCAGGTCGCGGCCGGCATCGCCGGCGTGCGCCTTGCAGCCATCGGCGTTGGCGCGTACGCTGGGTGCTGGGCGTCGGGCACACTGGCCGCTCACCGCCGCCTCTTCTGGCAGTCCATGGTCACCCAGGTTCGCCCCGCCCCGCGCCTCCCCACCGACCCTGACTCAGCGGCCTTGTGCCGGTGCCTACGATGTGCCACCAAGGTACTGTGCAGCATGAGTTCTGGTCAGCCGCCGCAGACGTCATCGTGCTGCCCACCCTGCAGCCGCATGCATGGGTGTGTGTGCCCTCCTGCGTGTTGCCTCGCGTGTTTCTGTTTTGTGGCACGAACCCAAGCAGGCATGCTGCAAGCTGCACTCGCAACCAGCGCTGCCTGGGCCTCCCCGTGCTGAGGCAGCATGCTGGGCTGCGGGGGCACTGCTCCTCGGGGGCCCCGCGGTTGCATGTCTGCCCACATCCTGTCTGCTCATACTGGGCACAGCCGCGCCACCAGCGCCATCGCGCACAGGGCCTATGCATGCCTGCAGCATGCATGTGCGCACAAGGAACCCCATTGTGGTGTGGCTGCAGGCGGGGGTGGCGCTGGGGCTGGCGCGCATGGTGGCAGTGCGCTTCCCGCAGTGGGGCCCGCACTTTCAGACGCTGATGGCGGCGACCATCATCGTCAACCTCTGCATCGGGCCGCCCCTCTTCCGGCACGCCATCTTTGCCGCCGGCGAGGCGCGCCGCAGCCACCGCGACATGCATGAGAGCCCCGTCCCGGACGTCCTGCAGCACCGCCTCGATGAGCCGTGACCGCCGCGAGCGCGAGAGACGGAGTGTGCCAGCCCCCGGGGTGCCCTGCGCGCGGTCCGCCTGTTTCTGGGTCCATCTGTGAAGTCCATCTGTGATGTGCGTTTCCTTTGTTGCACTGCTCCATCTGTGGCGCACGCATGGCCACTGCAGGTGCTGAGTAGATCGGGACGGCGTGGCCTGCAGACAGCTGGGCGTTGGTGTGGCCATATGTGGCGTGCAATCTCCCATGTTGGCGACGGCGCAGCCGGATCGCATCAAGTTTCGTCGTGTTACAGACTCGCTGCCATGTTGCTGGCGGCGCAGGCCGGCAATGACCGTACCAACCGGTGGTAGAAACTAGTTCTGTTCCGCAGCACAGGTGCAGAGGCCGTTGTAAATTATCGTGAGTACGTGCTGTGTGCTGCACTGAGATCGAGTTCAGCCTCATCGGCACTTGCACAAGCAAGCACGTAGCCTCAGCACAGCATACAACTTGAGCACCACATGCTGTGTCGGCGACCTCGTGGCATGGGCTGCATCGTGCGTGGGTTTGGTCATCAGCCCATCATAAACATGCTTACAAAAACATGCTTACAACGGACCCAATGGATGGCAACGGTGCACATCATGCCGCCGCCATGGTCCTGGATTCCTCTGAGGACACTCGCCCCAGTTAGCACTGACCGAGGAAACCTTGACGAGATGCCTGCTGAACACTGCTTGATGCCAGATGTCGATGGACCGCCAAAGGTGTCATCGGATGTGCTACTGTTGTGCTTCAGATCGTGTTGTGCGTGCCATGACACATAACATGCCCGGTGCTAGATAGAGCATCTCCCAGGCAAGTGGACGTTGTTAAATGTCGCCAACACCACCAGTTCCAGAATGTAAATGTAGCGATTGGATATCGTGCATAAGCACCACCGTTTGAGCTGCCCTGAGAAAGAATACCACAGGCCGACCCCGCAACGTCCACCCCCACAGCCACTCCCCCCCCACCAGCTGGCAGCGAGGGCCTACGATGCGTCTTCGCCGCCGTCGCCGCTGCCGGCGGCCGCGCGGCGCTTCTTCTCCTCGACCTCCTCCCCGAGCGCATGCATGCTCTCGTCCAGGGCCTCCTGGATCTTCTCGAGCTCGCGCCGCGCCATCTGCGGCGGGCTGCGCGCGTCGTCGGCCCCGGCCGCCTTGACGTCATCATCCTCATGCACGCGGTACCCCGCAACCTCCATGATGTCGTCCACCATCTCCAGCTTCACCTGGCGCACGTAGTCCGCCTGCGCAGCGGTGCAATGTAGTGGGATCCCAACAGGGCGACAACAGGGTGACACGCTGCAGCCGCAGTGGTGTGGCGCATTGACCACATGCTTACACAAGATGCCAGTGGAGTGACAGAGGCCTGGTGGCCATTCGCATCAGCATTGCGCAACACACACCATCACCACATCACATGCACCAGTCCCTGCGGTCAACAGTTCCATGCACCAGTGGCGATGCGGCCCCCGGGATGCGCCGAATGGGTTTCCGCACGAATGCCCCGGAACAGCCTCCGGCACGCATGGGCTATGGCATTGCCAGCCAGTGCGGGACCCCTCAGCACACACCAAACACATCCACGTGCATTCGGTGTGTGTGCGCAGTGTGCGCAGCACGTGCTCGTGCCTCAGACCGGAGCAGCCAGCGTGGCAGCATCGCAGCAGTCGCAGTGTCGACTCGGTCACGCCCTTGCCGCTGTGCGGTGCTGGAGCAGAGCAGCATGCACAGCATGCAGTGCACCAGTACAGCGCCTCACACACGCAACATGCCACAATGCGCTCGCCGCCATGTTGTGCAAGTCATACTGTCGACTTCCTGCTAACAAAAGGTGCCCATCAGTTGGCCACACACAGCAGACAACAGACACGCGCGCATGCAGCAGGCGCGCGGGCAGGGGGCGAGGGGCCGGGCACCTCGGAGGGCAGCATCATGAATGGGAAGGCCTCGACGTGGCCCTCCTCGATGGCCTCCGCGACGCGCGTCACAAAGTCCATAGCGAGCGCGTGATCTGCGTTGAAGGCGACGACGTGGCCCATCGGCATCCCGGAACCGCCAGGTGGCGCCAGCAGCGCCAGGTCGCCCATGACGTCCATCACGGCGTGCCGGCACGGCTCGCTGCCCTGGAACCGGATGTCCACCGCTGCACAGCACAGCACGCATGTCGCTGTGCCACTGACACATGCCTGCTGCCTGATGTCTGAGTCCCCCCCATGCGGGACGGTGCCACCCCGGCATGTGATCCGGGCATGATGCGACACGTCGGCGGATGCACAGAACGGGGTCCATCGCTCATACGGCGGACCATGGCACGAATAGCGTGCGGATGAATGGTGGTGGTGCATGGACGTAGATGCTGTCGGCCCTGCGGCGCAGCCCACCCGGGCAGGGCCGCGATATGGACCGATCCATGATGCGTGGCAGCAGCATACACGTGCTGCCCAGGAGAGGCATACAGAACGGCATACAGAAGATGTCCCAAGATGTCGTGCTGCCCACGAGAGGCAAGCCGCGCAGAACTGTAGTGCGCTCACATTTAAATGCAGTGGCGGTGCACGGGGGAGGGACGGCGCACTCTCGCGCCAGGCGTCCTGGTCCGCCACGAGCACGCAGTCCGGCGTGCCGGCCTTGAGGTACCCCGCGTCGCGGTACGCGTACGCCATCTCGGGGCTCGACAGCCACGTGCGCGCCGGCGCAAACTCCGTCGCAAACGGCTGCACGGGGTTGTCGGCGGCCTGTGCCTCAAACGAGATCCACTGCGAGCCGATGACCGGCACGTCCAGGAACTCGACGCCGGCGGTGATCCGGCGGAAGAAGCCCGCGGGGTAGAGCGTGATGAAGGAGTCGTGGTCAAAGACGGAGATCGGCACGTTGGGGCGCCACGCCTGCTTGCGCTCCAGCATGTCGGGCGTGTCCGGCTTGTGCGCCGGCCGCAGCCCGGCCCCCGCGATGTTCTCCACCCACACCTGCCCGGAGCCGTCCAGGATCGGCATCTGCACGTGTGGCGCGGCGTCAGCCCTGCCTCTGCTGCCTGATACTGGAGCTGCATGGCGGCCGGTTGTGGCAGCATCTTTGCAGCAGCGGGCGCCGCCATGCATGCCGGTGTAGCGTGGCGATAAGACTGGCGGTATGATACAATCAGACTGGTCGGGCAGCGGCTGCACACGTGGCCATGCACCAAGCAGTCAGCTCACCTCCTGCCATGCACAGACATAGCCCGACTGTTACTGAACACAGAGGCATCCTGCCTGGAACGACACTGCTATAACGATCTATGATAACAGTGGCAGGGCAGCACGGCAGTGGGTGGTGCACCTCAGGCGCGCCCTCATACTCGATGCGGGCGTTGTCCACAAACAGGCCCTCCAGCACGGCCAGCAGCAGCTCCGGCGCCGCCACCTGCAGGTCGTCCTGGCCCTCCGCCTGGCTGCCGAGCAGGATGCACATCGGCGTGCGGCCCGCGTAGTTCGTGTAGCTCGCCTCCAGCGCGCTGCCGTCCTCCGGCTTGGCCACGATGTCCTCCTGCACGCCGCTCGGCGGTCAAGCGTGCAGCGCGTGTGGCTGCGGGCCGCATCCGAGGCCACCGCAGGCGCGCCGTGCGGAAGCAGGCAATGGACACTGCCACACTGGTGGCAGGCCTGCGCGCGTTGCGGACACCGTCCACTATCCAGGCAGGCGGCCAGCATCACCGTTGTTGCGCCGCACACTGCGTTTCACGTTGCTGGTATCAAACGCCCATGGATTCAAAAGCCGGGAAGCTGTACAGGCATCCCGCCCCCGGACAGGGCACTGCAGCAATGCTCGCGCCATGAATCAAAGGCACAGACTGAAACACAGAGACAGAGGCGCCAAACGACTGGATCTAGTTTGGGATGGCTGCTCTGGGAGCCCCCACGGTGACCAATTCTCTGCAGTGGTAGCAAGGCACCTCAGTGTTGTCCATGAGAACCGGGCTGAGCCCTGCCACGGGCACGTCCAGGCCTGTGTCAAGGATGTACTCTTCAAACGTGCCTGGGTAGCCGTCTTCAGCGGCGCGGGAGAACTGCATGAAGGCAGCCGTCTGCTTGTCATCCATGTGCGGGTCCACTGCACCCACGCCACATTCTGTCAGAGATGGAAGTACATACAGGTGTCATCATCGCGGGCAGGCTTGGGATACGCCTCGCGTCGCACATTGTGATGCAGCCTCGACCTCCTCCTCATCCCGGTGGCCACCTTCGTTGATGAGGTGTGCGTTTGTTCCTGCAGGACGGTGTTGATGCTTGCTGCACATGGATGCGGACTGCAGGCTGGGCAGGAATTCAAGGGACACGCGGTGATGACACACCTTCTGGGACTTTGACGAAATACCTCCCTTCCCCGGCGTATGCTGGTCGGACTCTGACAACAACTGTACGGCACATGCCCACATCAGCATGATTTCAGGAATTGCAACTTGCCATATAGCCATGTAGGCTGATGGCTGGCACAACGTCGGCATGGACTGCTGAATGAAGGTTGGTGCCACCTTGTGACAGGCTTACCGTTCTGGCCAGTGTGCAGTCCGAGCCCACCGACGGTGAACGAGCGGTTCAGTGTTTGCTCATAAGGTGCGGCCTGCACAACCAGCAACCTGCTGAAATATTGTTCTGTGGACTTGGGGCGTGGGCTGAAGCATCGACGCACCGACAGGTCATGCACAATTTCGTCAGTCGCCTCCGGGTCCTCCACGGCTGTCACTTGTCCGTCGCTATCCACTTCCTTTGGTGGGGGGATGGGAAAGGGTTGAGCTTCCTCAGACACATCTGACACTGCAGCGCATGCCGTTGACGTGCGCAGCAAAACACTGGGACACGCTCGCCTGTGTTCCGAAAGCGACGCCGCTGAAGCGCTGCCGCAGCTGCCAAACCGCCTACCTCCAGCTACTTGCGTTCTTAGCGAGGCCATAATTGTATGTATTGTGCCAATCAAGCCCGTTGCAACGCAAAACAGGCCCTGGGAATCATATTTCGGCGGTGAAAACCAGCATTGACAACACAATCACAATATCACAGCAGAACGGCTCGCGACGGACAAAGCTCTGTCCCGACGACTATGATCAGGTCATGTGTTTGCTTCAGGTAGTACTGTATGTCCTTCATTCGTGATCAGTGCGCCCGAAGCGGAAGCGTTAACCTGCACCGGCGCCCTAATGCGATTTCGACGCCCTCATGGCCACACGTGCCCGCCGCGCGCGGGCATGCTCAAAATGCTACATCTAAGCTTGGACAAGCTTGATGGTTGAATCTTGCATGGCCAACTGTCGTTCCCACAACTTAGCCCTGCAGAGTACCTGCGCGTTCGGCATGCTGTCGCGCCGGGTGCAGCTTCGCAGGCATGCCGTACGCGTTACAAACAGTTTGTGCACCATGTGGCTAACTGGAGCTGCGCGACACCGCATGCAGATTCCGTCACTCGGGGCACAACGGCCGCAGAATGCGCAAGCCGTTTGGCGCGACGTCCGCCTTCCGGCTTGCTTCCTGGCAAGCCTCACGCCACATGCATATGTGCCTCGTGAAGTGGCGACCAGTACTGGCATCATCCACCTGGATCGTCGATGATCTTTGCCGTTCGCGGCCCTCGATTCCCTCGTATATTTTGTGTATGGACATTATGACATGCAGAAAGTGGTTCAGTTTCCGATTGAGTGCATCAAGCATCGTGGGAAGTGCGCACTAGGTTGAGCGGAAGTCTGTAGGCCATAATAGGCAATGAGTTCGCCCCTACGTGATCAAAAGCATGCAGAGGCTGTGTTGTGGCTACCTTAGGGGCGGTACATGGTTCAGTGGTGTCCGCTCGCAGCTACGTAGCGCGAAGCCCAGTCTTCACACTCGTTTCACCAGCACTCACTGCCAGCCTAAACCGCAAAAGGCTACTCAGGCATCATTTAAAGCTCCTCTCGGAATTGTAGCGGCAGCTTCCGCGTTTCTTATGGGGTGCTGCCTTCCCCTTGGCGCTCTACTGTTGCCTGGGAAGGACGACGGAGGTGCGCATCACACGCATGGCGCGTGTAGGCGTAACGCATACATGTAGTGACTACTGAAAGCGCGTACGGTATATGTTGAGCACCGTCGGTGGTTATGCTTGCTGAATATTCGCTGACGCGATCACAGAGTACTTGCGTTGGAATTGCCGAGGGCCGCAGATGTGTGCCGGTCCAGCATGGAACGTCTGAAACGCTGCTCTTGCAAATTACTGCGGGCTCATCTGAGCGTTTCAAGACAGCCACACCCGTTCCGTGCACCTTTCGTGCACGGCTCACCGGGGGCCGCGACACGGAATCTTGTAAACACCATCGAGATGGAAAGAGCATCCCAACGCATACGCGTGATGTCTGCTCCTGTTTGATTGTGACAGTAGGCACACGGATATTGTCTGTTCTGGATGGGGACGTGAGCTCAGGTTTGCACATCTCCAATGGTGTGCAGACGAGGTGGGCCTCAGTTGCATGCAATGGCCTGATGCACAACATTAATTCTAAACTGCACGCTGTGTATGATCGCTGCGAGAACTGGCGTGACTCGTCACAAGTCGGTGTTGCTTGCAGCTGACCTCGAGAAGCGCTTGCTAGAGCTTGGCACATACGATTCATCCCTCCCCAAGCCGGGAGACCTCTTGCTTCAAGACTACCGAGACACCGACAAGGCATCGCAGGCCTGGGTGGCAGCAGCCCGAGGCCGGCCCGTGCGCATCGTGTCTTGGAACATTGAGCGCGGCTACAAGTTTGATGAGATCCTGCAGACTCTGAAAATCCTGGATGCAGACATACTCCTACTACAGGAGATAGATGTTGGCTGCGATCGCAGCGGCCAGCGTGATGTTGGTGTGCTTCAGCCCCCCCATCTTGCCGCCCTCCTGACACGCTGGTCTCCATGCAGAAGCAAGAGGTACAGTGCATGAAACCCGCAACAGCGCCATACATGCCAGCACTCTGCCGACTATCTGCATGCAGCCCTTTGCAATTCCACAGCAGCCAACTCGCGGCCCCTCTTGGTCCCGCCTCGTGCATGGCGGCGGCGGCACCTGCGGGCCTCACACCCCCTCTCGCGTTCAGGCGCCGAGCTGGCACAGGAGCTCGGCATGCACTACGCCTTTCTCTGCGAGTTCATCGAGCTACGCTCCCCGCACCGCGACGCGGAGTCGCAGGGCGGCGGCGTGCACGGCAACGCCATCCTCTCGCGGCTGCCGATCGCGAGCGCGGAGCGCATAGAGCACCGCCACCACCCCGTCGACTGGAACGCAGGCGAACACGCCTTTGCCAAGTGCGCCCACACGCCACCACATGTCCACGCGCCTGCCAGCGCGCACTGCCACAGCATGCACCGCCTCCCGCATCGTGCCAACCTAGTCACCACTCCCCGCTCCATGCGTGCCGCGTGACACTCGTTCCCACTACTCCAACAGCTCCGACCTGTGTGAGCGGCGTGCTCATGCGAAAGGGGGCCATGCATGGCTGCAGCAGAGACTGGTCATCTGTGTGTGAAAGCGCTGCTGCATGGTGGGTAGCGGTGTTTATCTCAAGCACCCAGCACTGATTAGTTTCTGCCACTTTGATAGCCGACTACTTCCATATGCACGGCCCGGACAGTCATGTAGTGACGGGCTGCATCTGGTGTGATGGACCAATAGCTGTGATACACACGGCGGGGCAGGAGGGAGTCACAAGCGTGGCGCGGGTGCAGGCGCGAGCCGCGCAAGGGACGACGGCTGACGGTAGCGGCGACGATCGCGACGCCGGCCGGGCCGCTACTCGTGTACAGCGCGCACCTTGAGGTCTTCTGCGGCCCGGTCGGGCGGCTGATGCAGTTTGCAGACATCCTGGAGCACTCGCGAGAGGCGGCGGCGCGCGGCGTGCCGCGGCAGGTCATCGGCGGGGATCTCAACACGATGGCGCATGGCATCGCGCGCCTCTCGCCGTGGCACTGCACTGATCACCTGCGCTGGGCGACGCTGGGGCAGTGCGAGGCGGCCTTCTGGATGCAACACGTGCTCGACGTCGCGGGGGACACCTCCCTGCCGCCGCACCAGGCACGCCCCCTCTCGCCCCCGCATGCCTGACCTTACGTGTCGCTCCAGGGGCAGCCACCTGCGGGTCTCTGGTGAGGCAGCGGCGGATGCGGCAGGCAGCCCCGTGCGCTGAGTGTCAAACCCGCCAGGGTCATCGTCAGCGCCGCGTTGCCTGCCAGGCCTTGACACCACCAGCTTCGTACTCGCCGCGCTATTGTGCCGCAGCTTGACTCTGCAAACTGTTGTTTTGTATGGCCGGCCTGCTGCGCAGAGCCACTGCTGTCCTGCCAGGATGATGTTGTCCCACTCGTTCGTCTGTTTGGTCACAATCTGCCCGGCGGAAGCAGAGGTGTCTGCTCCAGGCCACCGTGGCATACTCTACTGCACGGCCCAGTGATTTGATCACCAAAGGGGCTGCGGTGACAAGTGGCAGCGCTGTGCAGAGGCGCAACGAGCGGCTGCGGGCGGCGGGGCTGGACGACGAGGAGGCGTGCCGGGCGCTCGTCAACCCCGGCTTCACCGAGGTCTTCTCCGTGACAGACCACACCCTCAACAACCCGCGGTACCGCGTCTGCGGCGTGCCGCTCATGTCCGGCAAGCTTGACTGGCTGCTGCACCGCGGGGGCCTCTCCGTCGCCGACTCGGCTATCGGCAACCATGACTACGCTGCCAGTGACCACAAGTGGCTCGCCGCCGACTTTGTCATCACGCCCGCCTCCGACGACGACCAAGTGCCGCCACGCGCCTACGACCGATAACGTCGAGCGAGGGGCCACGCAGGAGGGCGCTGCGCGGCCCCCGGCTGGCCGCCTGCGGCTGTTGCGGAAGTGGAATCTATACATGTACAGATGTGACTCTATGCCAGGTATGTGTGGTGATCCGGCTCGGCCCCCACCGACGGTGTGGGGCAAAGGGCTGGGGCGGTGACAGCAGGAAGGGCATGTTTGTGTCAGCCCGGTGCCAACAGGAGCGGAACCTGGGGAGCAAACCGGGCGGAGTGGAACTGTATGGTAGCAAGAAAATATGAGCAGGGTGTGTCGGTGGTGCTGCGTGTGGACACACTTGTTTGTGGCGCAGGCAGCCAGGTAGAGTCCGAAATTCGATTTCAATGAAACTGATCATGTTTCGAATTTGCTGATTCCTCTTGCATTCATTTGGTTAACAAAATTGGCAGTGCGTTTGAACATCCAGAAGTGGTATTCAGTACTTTTTTGCGTTTTTTGTAATGCGTGCGCGACGTGGCTTACACAACACCACCTCACTTGCTACAAATGGCCGTTGTAAGCCCTGTGACCTGCTTGCAGCGGTTCCACAACCCGTGCTGTCCATGCTGGCTGCAGATCGCACATATCTGCATACCAGCAACTCGACTGATTCATGCCGGGTGCTACAGCCAGACCGGCCAGGCCCTGGGTACTCTTGTCACACTGCGCCGCATGTACAGCACTGTGTTTTGCAAACGCATCGGGGGCTACTTCTTGGCGGTCAGCGCCTGGTAGCCATACACGCATGCAGGCGCTACTCCCACAAGCGCCAGCGGTGACGCCTGGAGTGGCGTCGCGTCTGTACACTGCGTCGCCAGCCACGCCAGCCAAAAGCCCACCTGCACACACCAGAGCCCGTGCATGCCGGCGGGTGCAAATTAGCAGCAGCTGCTCATGCATGTAGCCACATGCAGTGAGCACAAGAGGATGCATTGTGCATTGGCACTCGCCACTCCACAGTGCATGGATTTGCGTGACTGCCGCTGCAAACCATGCATAGTGTAGCAACAGTATATGCAGCCTGGAAGCGTGCTGCGCTTAGAGCATTTGCCGGGGGCGCACTGTGGCGTTGGTGGCACAGACGGCGGTGTTCAGGGTGCGGAACGTCGACGCGCCGAGGCGGCCGCGGCGGCATGCGCTCAGTAGCAGCCAGTTGACGACAGCTGCGGCGGTCGCGGCGCTGATGCCGGAGGTGCGGCGCATGAGCGTTTCCGCGGTGAAGGTCGGCTCCGGCGACTCGACGATCACAGCAGGCAGCACGAGGAGCAGCGCGCCGACGGCGAGGCCGAGCAGCGCCTGCGACTGGTAGAACGCCGGCAGTGGCTGGATGGGGGAGTCAATAGCGGAGATGGCTGCATAGCACGCTGCGTCAGGGGCCAAGCGCTGTAAGGGTGCACCATGTTTGTGTCGAACAGCATTCGCGTCAATCTGGACAGTGCCACCTGCATCGTGAGTGATGTTAGTGATACGTTACACAGTTATGCTCCACAAGGCGGTGGAGCACAGAGGAAAGAATTCATGGCAATACATCAAACACATTCACCATGGCCGAATGCCGTAAGCACATTGAAACAAGACCGCTTCAGAATCACGCTCTCCTCTCCACAAAACGTTCTCTCACTCTGTACTCCTGTGAATGATGTGGACGCATCGTGAACGATGTTGATGCACGCAGCTATCATGCCGCAGCAGCCATCCTGAGCCCGCTGCGCTGTGCTGTGTACTGTAGTATACTGTATGGGCCAGAACAGGGCATGCATGGCCGGAAGCACGCACCTGTGGACATGTCCTTCGCGTCGGCAGTCATAGTGTCCACGAGGGCGCCCCCCTCCAGCAGCCCCTGCGCCTGGGCGCCCTCCCAGCATGCGGCGGCCACGGGCGCGGTGGCAAAGGCGACAACGAGCAGTAGCCCTGGGTTTCCCATGTTGTCAGCCAGGCCGTATGTGACCAACACCAGCACAGATGTGGCGGCGGCGGTGAGAGCGGCAGATATGTTCAGGGTTCTGCACAGGCATGTGGTCGCCTCTCAGGCCGCAGCGCTGTTGGCGTGGAGGCAAGTGTCATTGGCACTGAGTTGCGTGCTGCGGAAACATGGCTCACATGCTGTGGCGTGTGCTCAGTAGATTGGCTGGCATAACAGGAGGGTGGGCATGCTGCTAATGCGGGGTGATGACACTGCTCTGCGTCCATGCTCTGTGCAGTGCTCTTGTGTTCAGTGCGCATTCCGCATGCATGCGGGTGGCTGTGGGGGCACACTTGTAGGTTGCGCTCTTGGTGAGGTTGCCCTTGAGGGCGGCATCGGCGAGGCAGCCGCAGATGGCGGCGAGGAGGACGAGGAAGGCGGCCTCCACCCGCGCCGCAACGCACCCCGACGCGAGGGCAAAGGGGGGGTAGCTCGGGTCATCCGGCATGAGTGGCCCGATGATGAGCCCAGGGAACGCTGTCAGCACGACTGCTGTGAAGTAGCAGCAGCCTGCATGCAGAGCTCGCGGTCATGTGATTTAAAAGTCATTGGATGTCGGCACACAGGCCACGAGCTCCTGTCGTAAGTCTGCTGCTCACTGCACCATTCGTGGACGTCCAGAGTCTCTGGACTCCGACCTGGTCCCAACTGGCGGGCCAACGGTGACCGCGGTGACCGTCGGGGCGCTCGCCAGGACGTCAATGCGCAACCACGCAGCTATACCGACATATGGTGACCCGACGGGTGCGCACTGGCGCACATTCCCGCACTGGCTCGCGGGCCAACACCCTGGGCAGGTGCCGAGGCGTTGTGGGCTCGGACGCAGCGTCGAAGTTGGCGCGGACGCAAGCAAGCGCAGCAAGTGGGAATATGGAACATCGGTTCGGATGCGTACTTTCTGCTAGCTGGAACTTGCCTTCCAGCTCAGATGTGTCAACTGGCTCGGCATCTTGCCCAGAAGCACGCACGGCTACTCGCCGCGTGCAGGCGCTACAGTGTCTCCCACGCCGCGGAAACCAGAGTCTGCACGCAGATACTCTTTGTGCAGGCTTGGACGCGAGTGCCATTGGCCCCCGTGGCGCGACTGCTGCTGTTGCGCTCATGCTCCAAGCGATCAGCAATCAACTAAACAGCTTTCACAGCTTGGACACGCACACACACCGCAGTCCCGCATAACCCGGACATGGGACAGGTCAAACTTCTCATTTGTGACAATGATGTTTATTGCAGCCTCTACCTGCGATCGCGAGAGCTGCATGGGAACGGACCGCAACACCCATGAAGCCACACTGCGGCGTCAGCATTGCCACCTTCAAGACAGCGGCACTTGTTTGTCGCCTTCTAAACTCTCGTGCGTTTGTGCATAGAACTTGCATGCACCTGCTTCTGAGAGCCTGTCTGTGGCAGAGTGGCCGCTGTAGTCTGCAGGGGGTCGACCTGAGTTCTGGGGCTCACATGCTGTGGCAAGCGAAGCACGAACTTGTGCGAGGCGCTCATTATATTCATATGTATGAATTCTTGACACATCAATCCAGTAGATTGATCGCGTCAAGTGTCATTCTTCTCACAAGCCGAATGGTGTACAACTACAAACACAGCGTAGGCGCCAACAGGAGCACACGCTAGCAGATACGACATATTTCAGAGCTATTGGATGAGTCACATCTCATGGAAGCAGTTTGGCGCTTTTCAGCCCTGCAAGCACATTTGCAGCTTGGCGCTTTGCGACTCTTTTGGCAAAAGCGTACAGACCCACAAAGCTGTGCGACGCAATAAAATAGTGACGGACAATTTTGTATGCAACAGTTTGATGTTTGGGAGTGTTCAGTGCCCAAGTTGAATCAGCATAAGCTTTGGGGAATGCTCCCACGGTTGAATCACAACCTGCCAGGCATGAACGCAGCCCTTGCCAAGGTTGCTTTTGAGGGGATTTCACGGTTGCCCATCACGAGCGTACTTGCACTCCACGGAAGGGCATCATCGTGGGCACACACTTCATGTGCACTCTTGCAAAGCGAGCATTCGATGTCGAGCACTGCAGCAGGCGACGGTGTGGCTCAGGTATTCTGCTCACTCCAGGAACCACGCACAGCGTGAAAGGGTTTGGTTCAGGCGAAGTCCAAGGTCATTTGTCGACAATTCAGCTTGATTTTGGCCTGGACAACTTATTGCATGGGATGCGTCGTGCATGAGCGTGAACACTTGCGACACTCGTCGTACTCATGGCTGCTTGTTTCACAACAAGCGTCTTTGGAGCTTGCCAAGATTGTAAACATACTACCGGCCCGATCTAATTGATTTGATGTTCGTGCCATTTTTCATAAAATATTTCATTTTTCGCCGGAGAAGCAAGACGCGCATTGTGATACACTCTGCCAAGCGTTGTGTCATCCTTATTCACAAAGGTTGCTGCGTCGACCACAGGTCCCTGCGATGAGGCTTTAATCGGGAATTCTATGCTGTCGTATCATGATATGGTTGACTGTCAGTACTTGAGGTGTTGATCTTGGCTAGCCCCTTGTTGCGCTACACTCGCGTGGGCACTGCTTCACAGGCTCACGCGGGATACGACAACCTGGCTCTCAATCAGCAGCTAATAAATATGTGATCCCTTTGCCTTTAATACTTGCCTACCACGCTTTGGATCCATGACGTCCTCAAGCAGAAGCCTATCGCTGGCGCAGCTTTGCTTGCTCGCGACGTTCTTGGCCGGCCTGGTTTACTACCTGGAAGCAGGAAGAATAGCTGCCGAGAATGATGCGCCTTTTCTGGGAGGTCCTCTGCGCCCTGCTTCTGGCAAAATGCACATTCTTGTCACAGGTCCGTTCTCTGGCCTGAAGTTGGACAAAGATTTCCCCTGAACCTATGCCAAATGCCCCATCATATTGACCCATATTGAAATATATCATGCGGGCTTGCAGGAGGAGCTGGGTACATTGGATCCCACGCTGCCAAGCACTTGCTTGAAGCAGGGCATGCCATCACAGTCATTGACAACCTTTCTCGAGGAAACATAGGTGCTATAGAGGTTTTAAGGAAGATAGCACCACACAAGCGTTTTCAATTCGTCCAGATGGACCTGGGCCATGGCGAACAGCTGAAAGACGTATTTCAGCGGTGCAGCTTTTCAGCTGTCATCCACTTTGCTGCGGTCGCATATGTTGGTACGTCCCTCCCTCCGACCTACATCTATTTACAGAAGGATCGTCCGACTAGATGATGTCTTCACCAAGTCTACCGGACTTGCATCTCCATGTACTCGGGTGAACAGTTTCCGCTCTTTTGTGGCAGGCCACCCATCAGCACTCATTCCTCAGCGGCCCACCGGCCCAAGCCTTTGCCAGCATCACGCAGCCACCGTCGCAGGCTAGCATCAGCGTACACGATCGCGCTATCCTTGCTTGCACCAGCCTGTCGCTGGACTAGACGCCACACACGGGCAAAGCACCCCGCTGCCACAGAGCAATTCCCGTTCCTCCACAACACAGCTAGCTCCTGCCATGGGGCTCGTGAAAGGCTCAAATGTGCATAATTAGCACAGGCTGGGAGTGACAAATAGTTCCCCGCTGCTCAGAGCTGGCCAGACGGCGGGAGCTGCGGTGCAGGGGAGTCGGTGGCCGAGCCGCTGCGGTACTACCACAACATCACCGCCAACGTCGTCAACGTCCTCGAGGCCATGAGCCACGCCTCCGTCAAGGAGGTGCCCCACCATCCACTGTGCCCCTGCCTGCCCCCTACACCCTGTACTTGCAACATAATGGAACGCCTTATCGGACCATCAGTCCCAATTCGCGGACCATCAGTCCCAAATCGTGTCCATCAAAGCTGCTGTGTTTGGCATGCTCAGCTACAAAAGAAGACACGAGGGGTTCAATACTTGGGGGGACTGCGGTACTGCGTATACTGCAGCCGCGCCTCCTGTCCCCCTGCAAACGCTGTATTTGCCGCCTGTCGCGCAACACATCCGTACCCCAGCGCGTACCCCAGCGCTGCTGCATGTTTCACCTGGCTTGCACATCCCTGCAGCCCTGTGCCGTACCGCAGGGCTGGCTTGGAGCATGGGCTGCGACAGTAGCACACCCGATCACGCACCGCTCGCTGACTTTGCACAAACGACAGCATGGGATCAGAATCAGCAGGCACCGCACGTGCTGACCGTGGTGCGCGCTGTGCAGCTCATCTACTCGAGCACGTGCGCCACGTACGGCAACCCCGCTGTGCTGCCCGTGACTGAGGACACGCCGACCGTGCCGATCAATCCGTACGGCCGCGCCAAGCTGGCCGCGGAGGGCATCATTCGTGACGCCGCTGCCGCGGACACCAGCCTGCGCGCCGTCATCTTCCGCTACTTCAACGTCTACGGCAGCGACCCCGGCGGCGCCCTCGGCGAGTTTCCGCCGCCCGCGCTGCGCCAGCACTCGCGCATCTCCGGCGCATGCATGGACGCAGCGATGCATGAGACCACGAGCCTCAAGATCACGGGTGCGCTCCGTGCTGCGCGATGCGCCGCGCACTCCCATGCTGCGGCGAGAACACTCGCCTGGAGCCTGAGAGGCAGGCTGAGCAGAAAGCATCTGAGTACCCCGCTCTGCCCTCTGAGCATTTCGCCCGAATGCTGCCTCATGCATACGCGGTGCGCTGCCCGTGCAGTGCTGGGTGCTGAACTGGCCTGCAACCGCGCCTGCCCCAGCCGCTCCTCTCAATCGCATGGCATCAGTGGGCGAGGTCAGCACGCCTCGTCGCTGTGCTGGCGCCCCTCTGCGCCTTCTTCGTCTGCCCGAACCGCACACGACAATTGCGCCCGCATGTGCGCCTGTGCATCCCCCCATCTTGCGCGTGCACAGCCGCGAAGCGGTAGTTCTGGTCTTGGGTCTGGTAAGTAGACCGATGGATCGGCACCGACTGAGTGGCATCAGCATGTATTGTGACGGTTCCATGTGAGTCATGCATGCGGGCTGGCGCCTGTACATATCAATGGCTACATGCCGCTCCGCTCTGTACCCCCGCCTCGAGCCTGGCGATGTAAGACGTCTTTACATGTGCCAATTGTGGACTGCCTGGCGCAGGGACGAGGCACCCGACGCCGGACGGCACGTGTGTGCGGGACTACATCCACGTCACCGACCTCGTCGCCGCACACGCCCTCGGCCTGCGCCACCTCGCCAACCCGCCCGAGCTCTTCAACGTCGCCACTGGCCGCGGCGTCTCCGTGCGGGAGTTCGTGGATGCCTGCCGCGCCGCCACCGGCGCCGACATCAGCGTCGTCGAGCAGCCTGAGGCCCGCCCGGGCGACTACGCCGAGGTGCGCTGTGAAAACAAAAGCGCAGGCCCGTGTCAACCACATTGTAGCGAGCTGCATGCCATGCATGCATGCAAGCCTACTTTCTGTGCAACGTTGTGGAGCGTGCCTCTGTACAGACCGAGGGGTTCTCACCGGTTCACCCGTCGGGCGTAGGCAGCGGTCCAGTGCCACCGCATGGTCGAGGCATTGACCGTCGAGCCACGCCGCGTGCTGCGCAGCATCGCAGCGTGGACTGCCATTGTGCTGCGTAGCACGCGGCGTCGGGCACAGCCGCCGCACACTGCATCTGCTTTTGCACTTGCCCGGGCCGCCACATGCTGCGTGCTGCTGGGCAATAATGGCTGCTGGTGTGGCTGGAACAGCCATCGTCCTGCGCTGCTTGATGAGAAGCTGGTGCCTGCCTGCCAGTGCTGTTGGCGCTGCGCAGCCGCTGTTCAACGGTGTGACGTGGCCAAAACGTGGCCGAAAAGGGCAGATGTGGCTGGGTGCTGAGGCAGATGTGGCTTGCAGATCTGGGCAGATCCGGCGAAGATCGAGCGCGTGATGAAGTGGCAGGCCAAGTACACCGACGTGCAGGAGAGCCTGCGCCACGCATGGGACTGGCGCCGGCGGCACCCGCACGGCTACCCCCCCCGGCAGCCTGACCACCCCCCCCCCCCCCCCCGCAACAGTAGGCCCCCCATGATGTGGCGGCGCAGCACGGCCCGACACGCCCTCCCGCGACCAGAGCAGCGCATCTCCATCTCCACCACGGCCTCCACACATGCGCTGTGTCCGGGGTACGGAGATCTCTGCGGCGTAACAGGCCACCGTGGCACAAAACGAGCACGCCTGGCAGAGCATGGCTCCGCGTGAGGTTAGTGACGTGCCTCGTACGCTCTGAATGGCCACGCCGGGAGTGTGGCGCCACAGAGCGGGCACTGCTGGGGTTCCTTGAAGAGGGCAGGGCCTGGTGGCCGCCGGGGTGTGTGGCAGATAGTTTGCAGATGGTAACCGATGTGCTTTGAGCCCATTTTGTTTTCCAGTCTTAATGTGAATTATGACAAAGCCGTGTGCTGTGCCCCGGTGCTGGTGGCGGCAACGTGCTGACGGCGAATGAGGAGGCAGAAGCCACCGTTGTAAGGCACAAGTGCATGCATGAGAACACTCGATCGTGTCCGTACATGGAGCTCCATCTGATGAGCGGTGCCATGCCATTCTTGGTGCTGCGTGTCTTGGCTGTTCAGGCATGCAGCATTATCCCTGAGTAGCAGGATATGCTGAGCTCGTGTTGCGGATTCGCTGTCAAGAGGGTGAGGCAAGCCCTCCTGTCACTACAGCATTGCATCGCACATCTGCACGCGTGGTTGAGCGTGCTCGGGATTACGTAACCTCATGTACACAGCAGCAGGAACAGGGCACTATGTTCTGTACTTGGCCATCCCATGACATTGGCTACTTTACAATACTATCACGGGTAGGCAGCGTTGGGGACCTATTCCGTGCACCAGCAGCTCCACAGGGCATGTACCCAGTTATTCTACGTCAAGACAGTCAACTCAAGTGTTGAAAAATGCCATAGAAAGGGAAAGAGAGCAAGTCAGTGCAGTGCGCAACCAACGGCTGCGCCGCAGACCGGGGTCTGGAAAGGCACGCTAAGCCTGCGACAGGAAACTCGCACATACTGCAAGGCAGCGCATGGTCTGCGGCTGGCTCAAACTGCAATCTAAAAGCACAATCATCTCGGAAACTCGGCTTTCGCCCGCAGGGGCCGCTTCTAATTCACCCACACTGCCCCAACAGGCTGAGTTGGATCACTCGGTAGAGCCCTCGAGCCACAGTTATAAGATCTACAAGCGCCGCTGAACCATGTCGCAGCCCGTCAGCAAGACAAACAGTCGAACACAGGCGCTCAGGCACAACCGCACACTGTGACCGGTCACCCTGCACCCGCCGCCCAGCACCACTGCCCACTACCCCGCGGCCCGTCCTCTCCTCTCCATCCTCATCGCGCTTTCCGCGATCCAGACCAGCAGCAGAGCCCCTGCCACAAGCACACAGCTCTTATTCATGTTATCAGACTGTCACCCGGTCAGATTTCAAATCCGTCCTCTGCAGAGGAAGGGGCTCCATGAACCACGCAGCGGGGCTTCCCAGCAGCAGGCGCTCACCCCGTCCGGTCCGGCCTAGCACTCTTTCGTAACCACTTCTGGCCGGCTTCCGCGGCATGACCACGCGCCGGGTGCGGGTTGCACCGCCATTACTCACCCCCGGACGTCGACGCGGACACCCGGATGATCACGCCGTCTTCGTCGCTCTCAGAGACCACCTCCCCCTCGTCGTTCACGGCGACAACCTTGGTGGCCACTACCGGCGAGCCAGACGCCGTGCCACGGAAGCGGCGGGGGCCGCGGATGGTGCGGGTGCGCACGGTGGCCTTGCCGCCGCTGCCCGCCTTGCGCTGCTTGCTGATGCGGTCGGCCATCTCCTGTGCAGTCAAGCCGCTGGAGTGCCTGACCTTGCCCTTTTCCTTATCATCG
Organism: Ulva mutabilis; assembly: GCA_900538255.1. Lineage (NCBI taxonomy): Eukaryota > Viridiplantae > Chlorophyta > Ulvophyceae > Ulvales > Ulvaceae > Ulva > Ulva mutabilis. The sequence continues at coordinate 473,022 of UNSF01000055.1, read as the reverse complement.
CCATCATGCTCGTCCTGGCCACCAGCATCTTCCTCTGGCTCGTCCGCTGGCATGTCGTCCTCTGGCTCCGGCATGGGCTCAGGCATGGGCTCAGGCATGGGCTCGGGCATGGGCTCGGGTTCCGGAACTGGCTCCGGAACAGGCTCTGGCTTGGGCTCGGGCTTGGGCTCCGGCATTGGCTCCGGCTCAGGAACAGGCTCCGGCGTGGGTTCTGGCATGGGCTCAATGACAGGCATGGGCTCAGGCATGGGCTCTGGCTCCTCAGGCTCCGGCACAGGCTCACGGGTTGGCTCCGGCATGGGGTCCGCCGGCGTGGCACCCGCGCCCTCGCAGAACTGGCGGCGCTTGGCCTGCAGCGTGAGCACAGCGCCCATGAACGTCGGCGCGATGCTGCCGTCGGCGTTGCGCTCCGGCAGCAGCGGCACAGCGCCGTGGCCGTACGCGCCCGGCACGATGCGCAGCCGGTCGGAGCAGAAGAAGGCCTCGCCGAGGCCGTCGTGGAGCGCGTCCATGATGCACTCCATCTGGTCCGTCAGCGGCTTGCTCTCGTGGTCCTTCGGAGGCGGCATGATGAAGAGGCGCTTGCCGGAGGCTGCAATGTACTTGGCCGCCTCCATCTGCGGCTGGTACGGCACCTCGCTACACCAGTAGCGGGACGCGGCCTCCATGACGACGCCGGCACAGGCGGGGTGGTTGATCGACGGCTGCAGCACAGAGTGACGCGGTCGTGGCGGAGGGGCGCAGGCGGCGGCATACACGCATGCTGGGGATTGCGTCTGCCGTGCAAGCTGTGGCGCATGCATACTGGGGTCTGAAGGACCCTGGTGCATTGCGAGGCAATAATTGTATGACCGCTCGTCCACAAAGGCCTCAAGACAGGGGCCGCTCGGGTCGTGATAGAGTGCAGGTGCATGCATGTTGTGCCAGGATGGCGCATGATGACCGCATGATTTCCCGCAGATGCCCTCACTACATGCATAAGCGGACGAGCATGAGCACAGAGTTACCCCAGTACCCAGGGAAGCAGAAAAGCTGGGGGGCGTACCGTGATTCGTTCCTTGTGGTCAAGCTTCGGCCCAAAGCTCTTGACCAGGATGAGCGCGTCGTCGGTGGCCGGCGACTTGGCGACTTGCTCGAGTTGGCCGGGCGACAGCGTCATGCGGAAGTCCGGGCCCCTATCATCATCCTGGCCCCACAGGAAGACCTCGTCCGCCTCGAACCCGAGGCTGTCAAACTTCTCAAAGATGCCGGCGCCGTTGGTGGGCGCCCACTGGTCCCACGTCTGCGTGAGGATGCGGGGGACGTCGCCGAAGGACTGCATGAACTCGGCGCGCACGCGGCCGGCCGCCACCGTGTTGGGCATCGGGTCGGTCGGGTGCGGCGCCGCGGGGCCGACGAGGCCCTCCACGATGGACTTGGCCTCGCGCCACTCGTCGGCGCGGCGGTTGAGCTCGTCCGGGAACTGGTTCGTGTTGACCCAGATCTGGAAGGCTGCCGCACCTTGGAGCAGCGTGGCCGCACAGAGGGCTGCTGCCGCGGCATCGCGTGGCTTGGACAGCATCTAGATTCCTGCAGGCTTCTGGGGCAGTGACATGCAGGATGACACTGTTTTGCACGTGTTTGACCTGTTGGTGGGCTGGCTCTAATGGCTTTTGTAGCCACACAGCTAACCGGCCAGTGTGTGGCCGGCACTGGCTGACCTTGACAGGCTAGCTCTGATACGCACTGCCCATCTTTGTCAACGTGTCAACTGGAACGTGTGTGGTTACAGAGTGTCGTTATGCGCTAGTCATAAAAGTAGCACATCCGAGGTTTGGATTGAGAACTCCTTGCGGCAACAGGAAACGGGTTTGTGATCAGAAAGACCATGTGCAGGGTAGCACAGCTCACGGGTGCGCAGTTCGTGCCAGATGATCGCCTGGCCGGCTCGCATCTGCTGGGTAGCATGTGAGTCTAGAATCTAGTTGTACATTCGCTTGGTGCACTGGATCGGAGCCCCTCGATGCAAGAGCACATCCGAGGCACTACCTCACAACTCAGCAACCGGGCGGACTCTGCCCGCCACGGCTGCCTTTCCAGGCACACCAGTCATGATCTGCAAGCCCATTCTGAACGTGTTTGTGTGTGTGGCACCTGCAGTGACCAGCTCTCTGCAGACCACTGTTTCAAGCACATGTCACGATTGTACCTTTCTCAGCTGTGATGTAAACAATCAGTATGTGGATTCAAGATTTATGATCTGATGACACCGACCATGCTCGCCGAGGCATCCTTGCCTGCATAGCAGAGCCCGTGTCCCACAGAGCTGATGTCCTGCACTGGACAACCAGCACCTGGCCTGGAAGGCACCGCTGCCCCTCACAGTGGTATCTACACGAAGTATTCATGCTGTGCAGATTACTAGGCACAAGGTGCTGGGAACTGGCGCGGTTAGTACTGCAGTAGCGATGCAGCGTCAACGGACGCAGCGCGCGCAGTGTCACATCGGAACCCCAATAGCCACTACTGCGCAGCTGCACTACGCGACAGGTCAGCTGCAGCGGCGAAGGACTTGCGATGACTGAGTGTTCCCAGTGCAGGCGAGCCGCCGTGCAGAGCGTGTCACATACTATTTGATATAGGGCGTTGATCGAACATTATAACGGTCGCCGTCTCGTGCACCTCTCACGATGACGCCGGCTGACGGTGCCAACGTTGCGCCGTCGTGGAGTGGTACGTGTAAGGCCGGTGTTCGCACAGAGAATGATGTACACCACAGGCATGCAGGCCACACAGGCAAGTAGGCAAAAGATTTTCAATTTCACATTGCTTCTGTGATAATAGCGCGTCAGTAACGTATTTACAGGCCCCAAGAGTTTGAAATCCTGCATCCTGAACTGGCGCATGCTTTCAAACGTTGGTCAACAGTAACCTTAACATGTCACCGCCAGCAGAGCGCAGAGTGTCATGTCCCCATGAGTCGCGATCAACATATTCGTGGCGATTGTGATATATTCCGGCATTGCGGGCGGGGGATGCCGCTACGACCGAGCCCGGCAAAAAATTACACACATGCCCAGCAGTCACGCAATTAGGGCTGATACTACTCGCGTAGTGAATTACATTGAGGCCAACAACGATTGCCAAGCGGTGTTGCTCCCTGACACGATTGCTCCAGAAATATCGCGGACTAAGGAAACCGAACTGCGCATGCGCCCAGTGAAATGCAGCTTGCGCAGCCAGCGAAGACGAATGATCTGCATGCAGACATCGACGCTATAGTCGTATATTGATTTATATTTGAGGAGCCTGGTGTGGTACATTGCTGTCACAAGACGGCGTTGAAGTACTAAATCGTCACCAGTTCGATGCAGTTGTGCTCAACAAATTCACTCGTCCTTGAAGACGTCTGCCAATTGCTTGAGCGCTACAGGACTCAGCTTTCCGCTACTCACGCACCTTGCTAATGCTTCTTCGAACTTGTGACTTGGCCAGCTGGTTCGTGCGTCCTCTGAGCGGAATCAGCGATGAAGGTGCAGCGACGGGCCGGGCTCTCCAGCATCGACGTCAATCTGCAACTAACAGTGCGTCCCGAGGAATCATATTGCATCTATCAGGGAGACTGAGCGTTGTAATTTGACAAGCGGGCCCCCGCGGGGATCAAGACAACTGAGAATCTTGATCGAAACCTCACTTCGCCGAAGACCGTATGCATGGGATCGCCACTCGGCAGCTCTGCACAGCTCTGCATGCTGCAGAGACTGCGAAGATCTTCGGCATTCGTCCCCCTCGAGAATGTCTACATCTGCTGACCCAAACAACACCACAACATGTCCGACACGACACGACATCAGCCTGCTCTTCTGCCACTAGCCGTACGAGGTCAATTGTGTCATAGCTGGGCAATCCAGCTGCCCAGAGCCTTTGCGCCTGCTCTGAGGCTGCACATTTGCGCCTGCAGCAGCGTGATTGCATAATCACACGTATGCCTGGGAGTACATTGGTGCCGGTTGCAGCGCACATGCAGGTTGTGTGTCCCTGCCATGCCCAACGCTTAGTACCAACTTGTTGAACGCCAAGCCCTGATGTCAATCGCCCAGGTGGGTACACGAGAGAACTGCCATTCCCAAACTCACTGTTGAGCTCACACTCGAGCCTGCCTTGCCTGCCCAAATCATCCGTTGCCTCTGAGACCTGACATTGCCTTCGATGGCCCTCAGGCATCAATGGTTTGGCAAGAGTGTAGCCAATTTGTTCGCCATGTGCCCACGCACACCCATACCTTCCTGCTTGGTATCTCTGCAAGCCCAGTTGGTATGGCAGACCACTGCCTGTGCCCAAGTCCACAAACTATCACATTTTCTTCAACCTTGCGATAACCCAAGCATTCCAGCACTGCGTGAAACACAAATGTGGCCACAGAACACATTCTAAACAAATTCTGGCATTTCTGACTGAGATCGTGCGATACCCACGTGCATCATACTAATTAACTGACCCACATCTAGCATCGCCTTGCGTCACGTCTAGGCTCGTGGACCCTGTGTACCTGCTAGATAGCTCTCCTATCATTTACATGTGCACGCTTACACGCAGTCTATGCTGTCTTTGCCACACATGGCCATGTGTAATAAGGTCAGCCTGCAGCAAGAGCATGCCCACAGTTGCACTCTTGCAAGTACCGTGTGCGCCCGCAGAGGCCTCTGTGCATCCGAGCTGATGGCTGTCGGTGCGGTTGTTAGAATTGAATCAACATCTAGAAGTATCTGGAAGTATCGGATACATTCCAGGAGGATCTAGGATCATCTGTATGCACATCACTACGGAAGTTACTAGGACACATGGTCTGGAGAGTTCGTGACGCGGAGAACTCTCTGGAGACACGCAGAGCACAAGATGCGATGTGTGCGGTAGGACATTGATTCTGTTGGGTGTCTGTACCTATATAAGGGCTGGCACATCATTGAGGTATTCACCCTTATGTACTGTGTAACGAACGCTGCGTTAACTTTCAATAGCGGTGTACGTACACGAGGCTGAGATACGTAGATGAGATACGTTACAGATGTATGCTCCACAAGGTGGTAGAACACAGAGGCACGATTCATGGCAATGCACCAAAAACATTCACCTTCGCCGAGTGCCGTACACAAACAGCAACGTGTACGTACATGAGGCTGCCTCGTCGGGCCTAGCTGTGTCCTTGCAACTGGTTGTCAGGGGGGGCGCTTGTGGGTCGGATCTTCTGTGGTTGTGCCTGATGCGGTGCTGGGTGTAGATTGTTCTTCCGTTCCTGTTCGCAGGGGTGCTGTGGTCGATGCTTGTTTGGATTTGGCGTGATTTTCCAATCTTGAGATATATATATTTTATCCAGCCTGCCCACAAGAGTGTAGCCTGCTACAATGGGGGGCAGGCATACCCGTGCACACCCACATCCGCGAAACTGTGCCATCATGATGCGCTCGACACCAGGCCCCTTGCGCAAGATTTGCAGCGCCTCTCTGACCATTCATTCCACTGGCGCACTGCTGAATCTCTGTTACAGTCTCAAGCTGCGCCCGGGGCCTGCTGCACATGCCGGAACCCCAAAGGCCACAACGCCCACTGATTCCACATCACAAGAGCCCACTTGGCTTGTCAAGTCACTGAACTAGGGCAGAACTCAAGGCTGCATGCAAGGGAACACGGAAACTCTGGCTACGAAACGAAAGCCCGGCCACGAGCTGGCCTGGGCGCAATATGGACCTACTCGCCCAGCTAGCTAGGCAAATTCTGTTTGTGTTCGGCACGCGGCCATGGTGAATGTGTGTGATGCATTGCCATGAATCGTACCTGTGTGTTCTACCACCTTGAGGAGCATACCTCTATAACGTACCTCAGCTAGCTAGGCAAAATGCTAAGCAGGAAAATATGCTGCCAGCCCAGGGACTAGGGCAAACTCGTAGCTGAGACGCTGCACCGGCTCTGACGGCGCACCATCCCGCTGCGGACGGCAACATGCCCTGCACCATGCTGCCCAAGGGTATCAGTCACAGCTGCTCACGCACATGCATGGCCAATAATAGCATGTGCGCCCATCGGGCGTCATACACACCAGAGCCCGCCACGACCCCCCTGCTAGAAACTGTACCCGCGACACGGACGCAAAACTTGCATGAATCGCCTCGCGATCGCTAACCCTGAAACACAAAATACGGAAAAACGGTGATTCAACACTCCCATGCCCTTGGTGACCCCGTGCTACTGCGGTCACCAGCTAAGCTACCCAAGCCAGCCCTAGCGACGCCTCGCTGCCGCCCTGCTGGCCGGCTGTATGGCCTCATCAGCGGTGCTCATGCACAGCCACACAACCCTCTAATACGCGTCCATATTCGTGTCATACTCATGTCGTTATGTCAGAGCAACGTCCTGTCAGATCTATCCCGTGTCCTGCTGATCAGCCCCCTTTGCACACCACAGCTTATTCCGGCCTGCGCCAACGTGGTCGGGCGCGCGGCCACCCACCCCTTGCCACCATCTAGTGCCGCTGTCACCCATGGCCAGCACGCAGCATGGCCAGCACACAGCGATCACCACCCCTCAGACGTCGACGAGGAAACCTCAATGCTCACGCCCGCCTCGTCGCTCTCGACGACAGCCTCGCCGTCCTCGTCCACCGCCACGACCACGTCGGCCACGCGCGGCACGCCACGCCAGACGCCGCGGTGCCGGCGGGGGCCGCGGACGGTGCGCGTCGTCATCGGCAATTTGCCGCCCATGCTCGCCTTGCGCTGCTTGCGGATGCGGTCGGCCATTTCCCTTGCAGTCAAGCCGCTCGAGTGCTTGACCTTGCCCTTGGCCTTCTCGTCCTTACCGTCGTCCTCCTCCTCTTCGGACTCGTCATCTCCATCCACGTCGCCGTCGGGCACGTCCTCCTCTGGCTCTGGCGTGGGCTCTGGCGTCGGTTCCGGCATCGGCTCCGGCGTCGGCTTTGGTGTGGGCTCTAGCACCAAGTCCACGCCCATGACTTGGCCGCAAAGCTCGTCGCGCTTGGCTTGGAGCATGAGGATGCTGCCCATGTACGTCGGCGCGATGTCGCCGTCGGGGGTTCGCTCCGGCAGGAACACGAGGTCGCTGGCGCCGTACGCGGCCGGCACGATGCGCAGCATGTGGGAGCACACGAAGGCCGCCCCGAGGCCCTCAAACAGCGCGTCCATCATGCAGTCCATCTGGTCCGGCAGTGGCGTGGTGTCGACGCTGCGCGGCGGCGGCATGACGAAGAGGCGCTTGCCGGATGCCGCGACGTACTTGGCCGCCGTCAGGCGCGGCTCAAAGGCCACCGTCTCGCACCATAACTCGGCCGCGATCTCCATGACCACGCCGGAGCAGGCGGGGTGGTCGATGGAGGCCTGCAGCAGCGCCGCGTCACGTCATGGCATGTGGCGGTGCTACCGGTTCGTGGCATGCATGGCTGCACACCGCTCACACGAAAGGGCGACATGGTGTCCACGCCCGCTACCCGTGTACTTCAGGATGCCAGCAAGCAGCATACGGCACACAGAGCATGGATGCAGCGAGGACGAGGACATCAGGCTGCGCGCTGAACAGAACAGTCTGTCACTGCATTGGTGTAATGCAGGGGATTCTGCAAGATGCGGGCATCGCAGCGCTGTCCAGGAGTTGTGCCTGGCTGTTGTGGGTGCGCACCGTGATCCTGTCCTTGTCTGCGAGTTTCTTGCCGAAGCTCTTGACAAGGATAAGCGCCTCGTCAGTCTCTGGCGACTTGGCGAGCTGGTCGAGCTGGCTGGGTGCCAGCGTCATGCGCAGCTCCGGGCCGGTGCTGCTTGACGGGCTCCACAGGAAGACCTCGTCCACGTCAAACCCGTTCTCAGTAAACTTCTCAAAGATGCCGGCACCGTTGGTGGGCTCCCACGAGGACCACTTCTGCGTGAGGACGCGGTCGATGTCGGCGAAGGACTTGATGAACTCGGCGCGCACGAAGCCGTCGGCTTTGGAGTTGGGCATCGGGTCGGTCGGGTGCGGCGCCGCGGGGCCGACGAGGCCCTCCACGAGCGCCTTGGCCTCCGCCCAGTCCTCTGGCCGCCGGTTGAGCACATCGGGGAACTGGTTCATGTTCATCCAGATCTGGAACGCGGAGGCCTCCTGCAGCAGCGCAGCCACACAGATGGCGGCTGCTGCAGCAGCGCATGGCTTGGCGAGCATTGCGGTGCCTGCATGCGGCCAGGGTGTGTTACAGACTGTTGCTATGCACTGGTCGACCGATGCAGGTCGACCTCAGAACTCAGCAACCCAGCAACCGAGTTTGACACTGGCGTAGTGGTCACACCTGAATGAAGTGTGACCGCCCACCTGCGTGCAGCTATCATGCAGCTGCGCCAGGCAGCCATGACTGATCAATGTCGGACAGATGTGCAAAAATGGCCGAGGCACTGCGTTGTGTCACCGCGCCGATGACTGATTCCTGAGAATGTTACGACACCGGACACAGAGCCCGCATCTTGTGTCAAAACAAGACTGAAGATGGCAGCTTGGTCGCTGGCTGGTGTATTTGTGCAAGCCGTGCAGCCGCGCGGGGCCCGCCCGGGGCTGAGAACACACGCTTTCGGTACAGTAGTGAATTCGATCACAAACGAACGGTGTTACTGCGTTGTGACTGATCAACACAGCACGAACGCGACCAGCCAGGAAATCCCGTCATTGATGCAGTGATGCATGTTGATACGTTGTCACGTTGTCATCTTGCATAAATTCTGGTCGCCGTTTGCTGCGCATGTGCCGAGTGGTGCACCGCGCGGCCGCGACATGAAGCTTCACACGTCACCGGAAAAAGGGCACAGCAAGCTCATTGCCTCGGATGCGTTGACATGCATGTTTAGCCACTGTGGCGTGTGTTCCTAGAATTCGTTGCGGGAGGGGCGTCAAGTCAAGGCACCCGTGCGCGTGCTGCTAAACTTGCCGACAGTGTCAACCATCGAGCCGTCGTGACCTCGAGCTCGATACAATCGCGTATTGCTCTTGATCCCAGAGATGCATAGCCACTGAGCAGCCTGTTCTTGAAATGATGACTTTGGACATGCATGCCTTGGGCAGGCACGCCCGTTCGATCGTGGCTTAACTGAATTCTCAGAAGCAAGGCAGCAAGCGCGCTGCATGCGAACAAGCAGCCCTACACATGAGCCACTCAATCCCATAATGCCGCAGCCACGCATAGATCTAAACTTCTACGTTGTCGCATGGCGTCTGCGGCCCCATGACTGCCAAGCGGAACCACATCGTCACCAGTGCCGTGCTGTCGATCGCGAGAATCTCTCAAACAAATTCTCGTGCTCGCAAGGTCTGCAGGCGACCGTCAATACTGAAGACGAATATTAAGGGACGGTAGCTGAATCTTGGCGCACCTGTGCAGATCCTTCCTCAAACGCTTGCAATTGACCTGTGCAATGGCCTCTCTTCAACGTCAATGGAGTACTAGTGCTCCTGAAGTCTTGAGATAAAATTGCAGCGACGGGCTGGGCTCTCCAGCAACGACGTCGACCTGCGATAGAAATTGCCTTCGACCAATTTGATCTGCATTTATTAGGGCACTTGCGACTCATGAAGAGCACGTCAGGATGCTCCGAACAGCCCCTCCTAATAAAAACCTCGTTTGGCCGAGGGCAATGCATGGAACAGCCATGACTATGGACCATGACTGTTGTGCACCGCCTTTACTCTTGTCTTCTCCTACAGTTGTTAGACGGCCCAATGACTGTTGACTTCTGAGATGTGTCTGCCGTCACTGAATAACCATCTACCACCCCAATTGCAACCATCGTGCATAAGAGTGCACGGGAACACACCACGGCCCCGGGTGCCAACATGTGTTACACAAACCGCACAGGACCGTGCCCTGCACGGCCCACCGACTGCCGCAGGTGCACAAACCGCACAATTCTACACCCAGTTCACCAACCGCAAGCACAAGAACACAATAAGGACACGATCTGTCCATTTAAAACCGGGACTGGGCGCCCCACACATCAACAAACGCATCCTTGGGCATGCGGCCACCCGCAGTGGCCCGGTCCTCGATGCAGTCAATGAGCTCCACCGCATGCTTACCCATACACCCGCAGGAATCGACTGCAAACGGCACAAACTCAAGCATGGCTGCGTGTGGCACAGCAGCCGCCTACTTCCGGCCGGCAACACGGGCGGCGGTCCAGCCCGTCGTGCGGGCCGCCATGTCGGCGTCCATCGGAAATTGCGCGTGCGAGACGACCCCGCCCACCGTCAACCATGGTGCACGGTCGCAAGGGGAGGCGGTCGCAAGAGGAGTCAGCACAGCAAGCTGCGCAGCGAGAGCATTGACACGGGACTTGCCACGCAGCGACACTGGAACGCAGCTGTGCGCTTACAGCACCCCCAGCCGCAGGTACTATACCAGTATACCAGTGTCCAGCACAGCCACAGTGCTGCCAACTGCTGCGACATGTCGCGACAGCTGGCTGTCCCCTCAACATGCATGCGCTGTCGTGTGTCAAAGTGACAAGTATGGTACAGCCAACCATTGTGAGTCTCATGACACAGAATCGTCGCCTGCACTTGCGCCAACATAGACTTGACGGTGGAGCAGGAGCACTGGCGCGTAGTTCCGACTGCAGGGCCGCGCACGCTTTCCTGCGCTGTGGCTGCTGGCAGTCGGGCATCCGCTGGGCGGGGCTGTGAGCCATGGGTGGACGCGGCTCCTCTTCACACGCTGGCCATGCCTCGGCACATCGGGGCCCTTTGACAACTGGGTCGGCCCAGGCAGAGGCACTAAGATGCATCGTAGCACTTGCATGCTGCGCGTGTGGGGGTAGTCATCTTGCCAGCCACTCACAAGACGCAGTGGGCCACACCAAGCACACACGTGCACAGAGCCGCCAATGCAGTGCGCCAGTACAGGGTTGTTGGGAGACGGGCACCAGAAAGTGCAGAGCAGGGGCCAAGTAGGAAGAGCGCTGCCGGCGCGTGAAGTGGCAGCAAGGCCGGAATTGTCAGGCAGGTGCAGCATCAGGGTGTATGTGCCGGCCGCATGTGAGCTGCACTTCCGTGAGGGTGCACAGCACAACAGGGGACGTGTCATCAAGATATGCAGCCCTCCGAACCGGGGCCACCCAGGATCACAGATCGCAAGTTATCTTTCCCCTCAAGTTCCCAGCTGCATTGCAAGACCAAGACGATGAGCCTGCATGCCACAGGTGACCAGGACAATCTTTGTGGGGTCGACTACCGCAATCACAAGGCCGTCTTTGTCTGCCGGCAAAAAGCATCACATGCCAAACCAGCTGCGTGACCGAACACTCTTGGAGGTGATGTATCAGTCAGAAAAAGCAACGCTTTGCACACAGCGACACTATGACTCATGAGATCGGTGTAGCCTGCTCTTGGCTTTGAGAGGATGAACATATCATTGATTACAGCGCTCGAATAGCAGGCTGCGCCTAGGGTCTGCAGCGCAGACGAGCACTGCTACGAGCACAGCCTCCTCACTATACCTAGCAATGCCGATTCTGTAGAGAAGCTGCGCGCTGCACGCAAGCAAGCACTGTCTGGCTGCGCAAAGAAACGCAAGATCGAAAGCCAGGCCAGGAACAGGCCTTGGGCGCTGGCAATGGAATGCCTACCCGCTAACTGAAATGCAGCACATCATGCTGAGAGCCTGTGTCGGGCCGGCTCAGTACTGCAACCTGCAACGCTCTACTCTCACGGGCGCTGTCCGCCCTGCTGCGGCGGCGGGGGTTACTCGCCCGGGTCTCCTCCCCGAGGGTGGCACTCACCCACACGGCGGCCGTGGAATGCCGCGCAGGGTCATACCGTCACCAGAGCCACCCACCGCCCGCTGCCGGACACTCTACGCACAAATTGAACATGCAACACGGGCACGCACGCGGCATGCGCTGCCACGTCATTGCGCACGAGTTCGGACTCAAACACGACTATACCTCCCGGACACTGCCCTTTACCCCCTCACTCACCAGCAAGCTCTGCCCTCCCACCCCGCCCCTTACTGTCTGCTGCAATGCTGGAAATGCAACCGAGCTGCGACTTGTGAAAGGCGCTCTTATGCACGCTGTCTGTGGCGTATGCTGTCAGGGTCACCTCGCTTCCTGCTCGTCAGCCTCCTCTGTGAAGATGGCCTTCTTCATGCACTTGCAGGCCGCCATGATGCCATACCAGCACTTCTTCATGCAGTCTGCCATGCCCTCACAGCACTTCTTCATCCCCTCGCAGCACTTGTCCATGCACATCTTCATTCCCTCACAGCACTTTTTCATCCCCTCACAGCACATCTCCATGCACTTTTTCATGCCCTCACAGCACTTTTTCATGCAGTCTGCCATGCCCTCACAGCACTTCTTCATGCCCTCGCAGCATTTGTCCATGCAGTCCTTCATGCCCTTGCAGCACTTGTCCATGCAGTCCTTCATGCACTGAAACCACGTGCGCTTCTTCCCGCCGCCCCCCGAGCTTCCACTGTCCTCCTCCTCATCATCTTCTGCGGACGTTGACGCAGACACCCGGATGGAGACGCCCCCGTTGTCACTCTCAAAGCTCACGTCCTCATCGTCCTCTTCCACCGCCACCACCTCGTCCGCCACAATCGGCAGGCCGCGCCGCGAGCCGCGCTGGCGCCGTGGCATCCGAACGCCGCGGGTGCGCACCGTGACCTTGCGGGTGCTCTTCTTGCGCTGCTCGCGGATGCGGCCGGCCATCTCCCTAGCAGTCATGCCACTGGAGTGCTTCACACTGCCCTTATCCTCCTCCTCCCCATCCTCCTGTGCCTCGGGCTCCGGCAGGGGCTCTGCTGGCGCACCGCCGCCGCAGAGCTCATCACGCTTCGCCACCAGCGCGAGCACCGCTTCCGGCCCAGGCGAGCCCGACACAACCCGCAGCTGGTCGGAGCAGAAGAAGGCCTCGCTGAGGCCGTCGTGCAGCGCGTCCATCATGCACTCCGCCGCCTCCGGCGCTGACTCGTCACCGGAGGGCGGCATGACGAAGAGGCGCTTGCCGGAAGCCGCGACGTACTTGGCCGCCTCGAGCTGTGGCCGGGAGGGCGCGCCACTGCACCAGAAGTCATACGCGACCTCCAGAACGACGCCGGCGCACGCGGCATGGTCGATCGAGGGCTGCAGCAGCAGTGGGCCGTGTCAGCCGGGCGCATGTTTCTGCGGACATGGCAGCAGCGGCGCACTCGTCCGTGCGAGAGATCATAGCGCGGCGGGTGAGATCGAGTGTGCATCACACCACAGATGACACAGCAGCCGTGCCAGCAAGACAACGTATGCGGCGTGGCTGCAGCAGTGCCAGCTCAGGTGAGGCAGGCCGACAGCACGCTGCCGGTGTCGTGCGGCCGGTCTGCGCATCTGCCACAGCCCCATGGCAGGCTCTGCGAGTCTGCCGCTGGCCTGCTGCAAAGTGCGTAGATGGCAGACGGCCGCCTGTGCGAGGTGCGCACCGTGAGTGTGTCCCTGTCCTTGAGGTTTGACCCGAATCCCTTTACGACGATGATCGCGTCGTCAACCGCGGGCGAGTCTGCGACCTGGTCCAGCTGGCCGGTGGAAAGCGTCGCGCCGACACCGTCAAAGCCTCCGCCGCCATCCCAGTCCGACAGGACCACCTCGTCCACCTCGTACCCTAGGCTGTCGAACTTCTCAAAGACGCCGGCGCCGTCGGTGGGCGCCCACTGGTCCCAGGGCTCCTTAAGGATGCGGGGGACGTCGCCGAAGGACTGCACGTGGCCGGGCACCGCCGCGGCGGACGAGGCGACAAGGCCCTCCACGAGGGACTTGGCTTCGACCAAGTTGTCGTTTTCCGGGCTGACTTGGGCTGGGAGGTCATCCACACTCAGCCAGATCTGGAAGGCAGCGGCACCCCGCAGCAGCGCCGCTGCGCAGAGTGCAGCTGCCGGGGCAGCACGCGAAATGGAGACCATCGAGGCGCCTGCAGCAGTGGTGTGGGGGACGTTGGAGTATGCCGGGGGCACTGGTTGCTGTGCTGTGCTGTGCTGATGTATGAGTGTTGGATCACAAGGACACAGTCGGAGTATGCCGGGGGCACTGGTTGCTGTGCTGTGCTGTGCTGATGTATGAGTGTTGGATCACAAGGACACAGGTGGGCACACTGTCTGTCAGACAGCAACCACTGCCACGCGGTATAACGTGTGGCTGTGCAGCCGCCCACATGCGTAAATGGGTGCGTGGTATCCGTGCTCTGGGCAGTGCACCCACGGCCGTAGCACGGGGTGACCGCTTTTCGTATGCCAGCGTGCTGCGCCTCGCGGTGCGTGGTCCTTTCGAGTGACAACGGTGGCCACGAATGTTGTTATCTCCAGATACAGATTCGGGTGCGTCGCAAATCAACGCTGACAGGCCGTTTGTCGCAAGCGAACACGTGCGATGATGTTCCAGGGCTGCCGAAAGGCCGCCACTGCATTGCACTGTGATGTCCTATGCTGCATGCAGGCGCATCATGCCGCGCCAAAATGCATACGCTCGCTCGCGCACTGCAGTGCTCTGGGCGTCATCTCAATTCAACCCGCGACGGCAGGCAAGCCCGAACACGTACAGCACTCAAAATCGGTTTCCTGTGTTCCAGGCATGAGTTGATCCCGAGTTTCAGTGCGCACTAAAAATTGTGCACCGTGTAACATGACGCGCGAGGTGCATGCAGCTATCCTGCAGGGCCGTGAAGAGCCGATGACTGATACTTGCCAACGGTTCCAAATCACCATGCAGAGTGAGGAAACCCGGAGCTGATGTCCAAGACTGCATTACGCAGTGACAAATGTCGGCAGTTCGTGCGTGCTGCTCAGCGGCACGCGCAGGCTCAGGCCCGGAGCGCGCACAATATCTGTTGAGGAGTGAATTCATAACCACCAGTAACACATTGCGCATGATCAGGACACAAGGCAGGCCACCAGCAGGAAGCGAAGATCAGTAGCTACGTATGAGTTTCTAGGCCGTGAACATCTGTGTTTGCAATGCCCGGCGCAGCTGCGCGTGCTGAGCTGCATGCCAAGCGGTCAACACACCAAAACAGCCCTGCGACGAACTCAAGTACATCACGCTTCCGTCTCGGATCGAAACAAGAACATTGTGAGCAGATGAAGTAGAACTTCCGCAAAGCGGATCTCTGTTCTGCCAGTGTCGCAGAGAATGCACTGCGCGCAGCTCCATCGTCGATTTAGCCTAAACTTTCTATGTAAAGTGCATCCCTCGTGCAGTCGTCAAACAATGCAGTTCCGTGTTCTTCTACATTTTAGGACGCCGGGTCAATCTAATGTCGCTGACTTGTATCTGTGAGACAGCCAGTGCGGCGATCGCTTGCCTAGAGCAACCGTTGCCCGGTTGATCAGCAACAAAGCAGCCAGCGGAGACCTCTACTGTGCACGATTCCAGCAATGCCAACCAGTTCTCGATCCACACCTCTGACGTTTAGAATGGCGTGTTGCTGCCACAGGACTGCTTGATGGTACTAAATGGTCATAGGTACCGTGATGTCGCTGTCAACGTTAACCAAATGCAGCGTACTCAATACGACAGCGTCCAGCAACTCATGGAAAGGGCACCATACTATGAAAGCCCAACACTGACGTACCTCAGCAGAGTTTGCTTCTCCGAACTTGTGACTTGGGCAGCAGGTGTTGTGTTCAACTATAGCGGAGCAGGAGATCGATGTGCAGCGACGGGCTGGGCTCTCCAGCAACGACGGCAAACTGCAACTGATAGGCATACCTCAAGTCTCAATTTTGCTTTACTGGGCAGTTTGACTCGCAACTCAGAAGGGCGGCATTAGGATGTCCGAACCAGGCCTGGCCAGGAGCTCGTAATTAAATTGATTCATTGTAATTAAATGCTCGTCTGGTCGAGGGCAATGCATGCGATGGCCATGTGACGCGTCATGACGCCTCCGCGGAGCTCCGCCCGCAATGTGTCTTCATCCGTCAACCACCACCGTGCCCACATTTTAACGTGAAGTGATTTCTTAGGCCGTGTCATAAGCGACACATGAACAGCTTTGAAGCAGGCGAAACCATTGTGCACCATCGCAGTTCAGCACGACTCGCGTACTCACGTCACCGTGAGCAGGGCGTCAGCTGGTCCGATTGTCCGAGGTACGATGTACGCTTTGAGTAGCCACACTGCAGCAGGACTGAATTCACCGGCGCGTACACAGATGCAGTAGCCATTAGCTGGCCGTTTGTTTGAGTCTGTCAACGCAGCGCAGCCCATACAGCTGGCCTTTTGCCGGTCGGTGGCGAATTTCGAGCTTGCAAGCAAGCGCTTGGCCTCAGAACCCGCCACTGAGAGCTCTGCCTGACTGCGAAAAAGTAGACAATAACAACTCCGTCAGATGTCGTATCATGCGCCAACAGATATCGAAACAGGCCAGGCCATGTTCCTGTAGCGCCTCCAGCCAGTGTGTGGGCATGCAAGCAAGCTGGCGCTCGCAAGTTCCATGCTGGCTGAACACAGCCATGGTCTCAAAGTATGAACATTTGGGCTGCTGCAACGGAGCACAGGCATACCCATGTGCCACCGGAACTACTACGCAGCATTTGAGAAAGGCGGTAGTACACATCCACAATTTCAAGGTCTACTGGATCTACCGGATCTATCACTGTGTAACACATCCACAATTTCAAGGGCTCCTGCACTGCCAAACGGGAAGCAAACCTCTCAGGCTGCTGATTCAGACGGTTGCGGCTAGAGGACCCTGGAGGTCCATGGAGCTGTGACTTGAGGAACGATGAGATGCTCAGGCATGCATTTTCAGGTGGCCCCAAGAGCATTCATCACTGTTGGTGCGACCTCAGCCCTGTGTACCGTTTTGAACTCCTTGCAATGAAGGGGAAGCCCTGCAGGACCCTGTTATACTGGCAAGGCTAGGCTTGACTGACACAAACCTGCAGTGGGGCAGGCAGCCCCAAGTATGCTCTCAGTCGACAGGGCTTGCAATTCTGTGCACAATTTGGCACAGACCTGTCACAGATGCCAGGCACTTGAGCTCATGGATTCATGGCAGTGCATGACAGCACCATTCCAGTCAACAGCAGTCAAAGCCACCTCCCACAGTGCTTACGAGGCGAGTTGGATCATCAGGAGCCATGCCCGAAGGCTGACCGCAGGAGAGGCCACTGCAGCCCAGGAGAGGCCACTGCAGTCGTGGTGTGCCATTCATCAGCAGTAGGCACCATCGACGCCGGCGTGGTGGGCAGAGGTAGCTCCCTGTAAGTATATATGATGCATGGAAAGACCGTGCATTGTCTGTTATTGTAAGCACTGTCGCATGTGGCTGGCCGAAAGCCCACTGAAGCCCATTGTGCTCCCTTTTGTGTCCGTGTTTGTGCGATGGCGTCCTCTAGACCCTTGCAGACAACAAGCTCACAGAGCTCATGGGTGGCGTGCTGCGTGGTTGCACCAACGCTGTATGCTGTGTGGCACAAGCCGTGCTATGATGTATGGCCACGTCACCACGCCAGCCTCCAGTTGTTTGCTTGAGGAGCCCAAAGGGAGGGGCTCTTGCAGCTTTCCCTTCAGCAGGCCATGGTCTGTTAGGTGATGCTGCCTGTGCAGCTGCCCGGAGCGGGCTGGTGCAGGCTTGGCCAAGCTTGGTGGTTGAGCCACCATGTGCTAACTGGCCTGACAGGTGCATACTGGACGCTCCATGTGCAAACTGCACTGCCGGGGCATGCAGCAGTGTCTGCATGGCCGCATGGGCCACGGAAAGAACACACATGGCAGTGATCGCACGTGCAATCACTTCCAACGTTCGAAAACCTTCCCCTGCATGGCCAGCAGGCACGGCAGCGTTCACAGCACGCTGCGCGCCTCTTGCCAACCAGCACCCACAGGCGGCCTCAGACTCATATGGCCCCGGTGGCGTGCATGCTGCCACCCTCTGCCGGAATTTGGGGCATGCTGGCCTGTACGCATGAATGCCTGTGCCCACAAGATCTGGCCACCAACCCACGGCAGGCCGGTCCCGCTATGCTGTCTCAGCTGACATGGTCGTGCAATAAACACACGCCAGGGTGGCGAAAATACAAGAGTGGTATCGTCTTGGCGGTGGTTTTTGTTCGGACAGCTGTGGCGGCCTGGCTCATGAGAGGACGTGGACACCCTGAGCTGGGGGGGAGGGGGTGGGTGGGCAGCAGGCAGCAGCCTGAACATGCATCATACTAGGCAGTGGTGTCTGTTTTGTATGTAATTGAATTGACATCAACATTTACACCTTCCTCTTCCTGTGTCATTGTGCGTCGGTCGCTGACACGGAAAGCGCTGGGGGCGTTGGTCAGTGTTCCCCCAAGTGTAGTGCCTGCCAAGGCTTTTGCCAACCTGTGCCCGCATAAGTTCAATGTCATGTGTTGATGTGTGTGTGTGTGTGTGTGTGTGTGTGTGTGTGTGTGTGTGTGTGTGTGTGTGTGTGTGTGTGTGTGTGTGTGTGTGTGTGTGTGTGTGTGAGAGATTGTCTTAGCTTCTGTGTTGACACAGAAACAATCCGCCACCATTATAGTATATCTTATACAAGGCAGCTACTGGAGCTGCAGCTCACACTGCATGTCAACCATGCTGCAGTTCTGTGCCCGCATGTGATTGCGCTTGCTTGATGACTCCTCATGTATGGAGTGTGGAGGACGAGCACGAATTTTCATGAAAACACACCTCGGCAACGCACTGGGAACGCCTGACGTCACCAAAGCAGCGGCCTTCCCTATTGCTGTGAGGTAAGGCGAGAAGCAGAAAATCAACACACAGCAAAGGAGACGGGCGCCCGAAGCAGGGGTGCCTCCCGCGAGAAACACATTCGCTGCCCGCCCGTGCGCCATTGCGTCTGAGGAGCATCCATGTGCACGCCACATGCTGCACCATCTACGAGTGTACCACCACGCTCAGCCAACATCCTCTCACAACACGCAGCACCCGCCTGCCTCGTCCTCGGTCTGCGCACCGCGATCTGACACATGAGTACCACTCTGCCTTCGATCCCAGCTGTTCAGATCACCGCGAGCGCACCGCAGGCCTTGCCTGCCCCGCATGCCTGCTCAGCTGCACTCACGGCAGCACGGCACGAGCATCGGCGCGCTCCCGTATCAGCTCCAGGATGCGGACGCGCTTCGCACTGACGAGCTGCTGGCTCGCACCGGCCATCACCGCCTCCACTGCCCTCACCAGCACGGCAGCACGCTCGCCCCGCCCTCGCCTTGAGCTTGTCCCCGGAGCGGCAGCCGTGCTGACATCCTCCCTCGCCGCAGCTGCCCCGGCATCGGCTCGAAGGCAGGCAGCAGCCGCGTATTGTGCCGTGGCAGCCTCGCCCATCGCAGTGTGTGCGGTGGCGAGGGTGGCCGCAAAGTGGCCAAGCCGCTCTGCGGCATCCAGTACAAACATCCCGCAGTCGTAGCAGTTGGCCTGCTGTGGCGTGGCCGCGGGCAGCAGCGGTGCGTCCAGGTCCCCTGCAGCCACGCAGCCGTGGGGTCTAACAGCACAGCATGTTGTTGCTGTGCAGGCCGAATCTGCGGGTACATGCATGCATCGCTTGCGTGCTGATGTGTTACAGTGCACCCGTTCAGCAGAACACGACTGTTGCATCTACCATGCCTGGCATGGCAAGGCGCCCAGCATTGACGGCAGCATTGACCCGCAGGAACTGCGCTGCCAGACCGCCAGTGGCGGAGCTGGAAGGCAGGCTGAGCATGGCAAAGCCCAATCACATAAACTATGGCCGTGCACAAGCTGAAACGCAGCAGCGTCAGGCACCACTCACAGGCGGTGCTCGAAGTGAAAGCGAACAAAGCGTGCGCGTGCAGACAGGGACTGGATATGCAATGTGGCACAGCATGTGCCAGCGGGCATAGCCACAGGCTAAGAGCGAACAGGTGACACGACAACTGATGCTTCCCCAGGTGGCCATAGCATGCCGCCGCTCGAGTGGAATGGTCTGAGCGGACGGTTGTTGTCAAACGATGCAGTGTGGTCACCCGGCGCAACAGGGTGGGCCCACGGCGTCACGTAACTGCACCTGTGGTTCAATACGTTTGGAAGATGCCACCAGTGACAGCAGGGTGGCCTGGCAGCAACGCAACGCACCGACCAGGTGCCGGGCCGCCGGCAGGAAGCGTTGCACCGCTGCGTCGTTGCCTCCACGGCAGCTGTCAATGTGCAGAAACGCCGCCACAGGCGTGTCGTGCGCGCCGGCCTCAACAGCACCGCCTGCATCCACTTGTTCCCCGGCACCCCTGGAGGCCGCCGATTCTGCACTGCCATCCACAGCGGCAGCATCCGCATCTGCCAACGGTGGAGCCGCCTGTGCTGCCACGTCGCAGGGGTCGGTGGCCGCTTCGCTGGAGGCACGGGCGCGCGCTGCGGCACCTGTGGCCGCTGCGGAGGTCCGCAGATAGCAGAGAAGGCTCCAGTGGGAGCCGCCGGCTTCGGAGGCGTCGGCGTTGTTGTTGACTGGTATGAGGACCTGCATGCTGTGCGTGCTGTGAACTGGCGAACTACTGGCTAGTTCGCCTTGCTGCTTCCGGGCTGCGTGTCACCTGGTGAAGCTTGTCTGCAGGGGGCTACTTGGCAGGGTGCACAGAGAAGTTGCTGCATGGAGTGGTGGTTGCATAGAGTGGTGTTTCGTCCTTGTGGGTAGTGGTGCATCCTGCACACTGTTCTACTCGTGTAGCGCGTTGTTTTGGAGTACAAGCCGCTTGGAGGCAGGCGGGGAGGGGGGGGGGGGGGGGCACAGCCATGCACGCGTGTGAAACAGATGTGTGCATGTATACTTTGTTGCCATGGAGCTGCGCATAGGGGTGCATCTATAGGTTTGCTGGACACTGGCCGGGCCTACTTATTACAGATGCCCGGCTCATCGAGCGACAGGCAGAGGGAGCAGTGAGTTGAGGCATGCACGCGTCCCATTCTTGCCAGTGCAGCACTGTGCCCCCGTTCTCCAGGAGATGATCGCAGTGGTGACGGCCGACAGCACCGGAAGGTCTGAACTGATGCTCCGACTGCAGACATCAAAGGCAGACCCTCTTTGCTTGATATAGAGCACATGCAAGCGTGACATCTTGAGGTCCCTTTCGTGATGAGGACACTGTCACTGTGATGGAAATCATGGTCTTGCACGTGGGTCAGACAGGCTGGTGCACGCGAATGCACAAAGCCGGAGTGTCTGTGCCCTGCTCTAGCATGTTGTATGGCAGCAAGCAGGCGCAATTTGAGCTGCCGTTTGCAGAGAAGTAAGGAAGCGAATTGTGTAGCACTTCCTTGCAGGTACTGCACACAGCCTGTACTGCACACCATGAGCTTGGAATCTGCCTTCAGAGGTTGGAGGAGCATTGGCACGCTCTCCGCTGGTAGAGACGTGATCATAAATGCCGTCGACGGGTCCAGGAGCAAGAGATCGTGCTGCACGCTTGCGAAAGTCTCCTGCCTCAGGTACTCCAGGTAGAATGCAATCACTTGGTCGTTCAGCCACTGCTGATCTTGCAGGAGCATACAATCTGAACACGAAGCCATGTGATTGTAACGGACCTAGATATGGATTACATGACGCACATCCGTCGTGTGTGCTACAGTCATGCCCAGTACTGAGGGGCGACGGAGTTCGGCCGAGGCGGTCATGCACAGGAATCCTGCGGTAGCTGGATGCATGGAAGGTGGCACGCACTGTGCACAAAAGCGCTAAATACAGTTTGATGGGGTAACATAACGCCGGTTGCGAGCACAAGCATAGACCATAGCACGTTCAGCTCTGACTGCAAGCGGGGTCATGATCGATGGACGACAAGCCTATATCAAGAACAGACCAGTAACATACCCGAGTAGCGTAGCAGCACATCGTGGTAGTTGCACACTTTTGCGTCCATGTCGACAACAAGGTCAGGCGAACAATGTGTCCGCGCAGGGCTGAACTGAGTGCACAGCCGGTTCCGTTCGACCATAAGCAAATACTGCAGTACACTGTCGCAGAATTCATCCCCTGGTGATCTGAGCTCAGCCCAAATCGACTGCTTGAGAGAATTCTTGGATGGAGTGATGCACGCAATCATCACCCTGTTTGCATGTGTTTAGCCTGTGAAGAAGTTCCCAGTGCACTGCAGTGCACCGGGGGCACAGGGCCATGCCCACAAGCAGTCCTCCTTGCCAGCACGCCCCGCGCCGCGCACTCTGCATACTGTCCATAGGCAGTAACCGCCGCATCAAAGTAATACAGATGGCATGGAACTCCTGCACATCCACGAGAGCCAAAGTACACGTACTGCCTCCGGATTGTCCTGCTTTTTGCCAAACACTGTAGCACTCTGTCCCTTTGCGCAAGGCCGCTTGCAATAAATGCCAGCCAGCCAATCAAGGCTGCCGATTTTGTCATTTGTGCTTCACAGCGGCCGCAAATCTTCTGGCGGAACGCGCATGCCACAGGTGTTCACAGCTGTCCGACCACGCCCGTCCGCCATTGGGCGTTGTTTCACGATCACGAGCATGTATCAGGGCCTACACCAGTCAATTTGAGAATGGAGATGGCGTGTGAAGCTTAAGAGGCGACATGCACGAAGACATCATTGTCCGGTCTGCACCGACAATATACAGGCAAATTCAGCATCTCCGCATCACCCTGAGCTCGGCACAGCGTCTTACAGCCTGGTGTGCTTTGACTGACCGCATTAGTTAGTGCAGCTTTGACGGTGGAGAATGGAAACCTGTCATCATGTCGTTACACAACGTCCCGCAGCCCCACAGGCTTTCGACACAAGTCTCGGCTGGCAAATCACTGCTAATACTGTTCTTTATACGGGCGTATGTAGCTTCGCACGCCGCGATGCGCTCGCTTCAGCCAGTCTTGCGTAGCGTCGTGACTGGACTTTTAGATATGCCAGCGCGGGCCCTGCCGCTGTACTAATGCCTCATGGCGATGCAGGAGCTGCTGAGCGCAGTTAATCGCGTGTGTGGCTCGATTCGGCGTACCGCCGAGGCGTCGTACGCTGTGCACATACCGTGTGAGCATGCAGTCCGCAGTGGCTGCCTTGCTCCTGGCAAAATTAGCGTTTATTGGCCCTTTGACAGTGGCTCAACCTACCGCTGCATCCCGCAGCTGCCAAGTATCTGATGGCCCGGGACCTGCGAAAGATCGCCCGGACACATCTGAGGTCGTGGACACTCCCGAGCAGCTGCAAAATGCTGTTAGTAGCGGGACAAGATACATATTTATCACCGCAGACCTCGATTTGCGTACGTTGCCGGTGGCGACGACAGAGCTCGATTGCGGAGTTCTCAAGGCCACCACCACAGCTGTCATCCAGGTATGCGTCGAGCAAGCCATGTCATTCACATCGCTCATACACAAACCTTGGCGTTGACCTGGCGACGAGGTGGCCTAGGCCCGTGCCTTGCCGGCCACAAAGCCTCTGCGTGTAGATACGTGCCTCAAACACGATACACCAGGTGTTGCTGCCTGGGGAAATCGCCAGCCGGTGCCCAGGTGAATGTCCAAATCCATCGACATGGTGGTCACATCGCGCCATGCCTGCACTGAGTGGTAGGGGCCGATCTTGTCACCACCCATGGCTTATTTGGTCAGACTTGTTGGGCAGTGCATACGATGACGTTGTAAATGTCAAAGCGATCCTACCACATCTATTAGTTGACGATGTCTGTCTATAGCAGGGATATCTGTCTACAGTACGGCGAGTGTCGAATACCAAAACTGTGTGCCTTGTACACGCCTGGCACAGCTGCACCAGGCCAGGGCACCATACACCTGCGGCTCTGTATGCAAGGTGAATGATAATCTGGTGTACCAATCATGCAAAGATCTCAGCTGCGCTTTACGACACCTCCTGCTCATGGCATTCTCTCATGCTGAGTCCCTGCATGGGCCCGTTGCATGCTCCTGCTTGTGATTGTGCTGCTCCTCGAGATTGACCGTCGCTCTGCCAATTGCGGCAACTACAAAGGGACAGCAAGCAGGCAACTGCGTCAGACTTCCAGCTGGGCCTTCTGCAGAACGTGCTGCGTGTGCAGCATTCCAAAGCGGATCACCTGTCGGCATGCCAAACACTGCTGGGTCCACCGCTACACCGGGACCCCCCCCCCCTCCCCCCCGTGGTCTCTTACCACCACCGACTCTTCAGCCATAGTGCATAATTTGGGGCGCTATCCGTAGCGCTTCTCGCATGGTCAAGGGCGTATCGGCGTGATTCATCAGCATGCTCAGCCCGTCCTGATCCCAAAACATTCTGCAAATGCCAGTGCGCATTCTGCACAGGACCCGGCTGCTCGCATCCTCTCCTGATCAAGGCCTGCCAAGGCCGCCGCGAGGCTCCGCCGGTGCAGCATCGGCCCTGCTGAGGCTGCAGGTGCCCACCTCTCTCACGCCCGCCATGCGTGTAGGGGTGGTGCAACAACTCCGGCAAGCAGCTGCCGCCGCACGTGCACCCCATGGCGTGCACGCTGCGCTTCCATGAGGACCTCCTCGCGACGGCGATGCCGGCGGCGGGCGTTGTGCCGGCGCGCGACGCCGGCCGCCTGCTGCTCTCCCAGCTACACCTCCTCCAGGAGCCCCTCGAGGCGATGCCGCCGGCCGCGCACGCCACCGCAATACACGCCAACGGCAGCAACCTCTTTCTGACAGACGTCGTGCTGCAGGCGTCGCCGGCCGCGCCGGCCGCGCGCGCGCTCGACGTCCGCCGCCAACGCAACCTCCTCATGCGCCGTGCGCCCCTGCTGCCTGCCCCTGCTGCCACTGTAGCGTACGTTGGTCATCACAATGCTGCCGAAGCTGCGGGGCCTGGCAATTTGATGCCAGGCACTCTTGTGGGCGGTGCTCATACAGGCTTGTTCAGGGGCTTGGCGTGAATAGCGAGCAGGC
Source organism: Ulva mutabilis (assembly GCA_900538255.1). Lineage (NCBI taxonomy): Eukaryota > Viridiplantae > Chlorophyta > Ulvophyceae > Ulvales > Ulvaceae > Ulva > Ulva mutabilis. Next base: position 448,158 of record UNSF01000055.1, on the reverse strand, counting down.
TGCTTCACGTGCGCAGTTTGCGTGATGTGAGCAGTTTGCTTGACGTGACCAGTGAGCAGTTGTGTGCCACGGTGGCCGCAGTGGCGCAAACCGGTGTGAGCTCGTTCAGTGGTGGCGTGCACAGCCTGCATGCTGGTCAGGCACAGCCAGCACACTGGTCAGAGCTGCCATGTGCTGCTGCTGGGTCAGAGCTGCCACGTGCTGCTGCCACGTGCCGCTGCTGGCAGTGTACAGCCCAGGCTCAGAACATCGTCCTCCTGGCTCGCTGGACCCAGGCCGCGTGCAGACTGCTGGGCCTGCTGGGCTGGGCCCAGTGTGCACAGCACAGGCTGCACAGAAGCTTCTCCGCCACTGCCTGTGAACGTCGGTTGCACATCAGCTTCATACCTCTGCAGTTCACACGCAGGATATTCAGCACCTTCACAGCGCCTGCCATGCCAGCAGGGCCTACAGGGCTTTGTAATTGCAATGCCTGGTTGTGCACGTGCACAGGCTGGATGCTACGTCTCCCGCACAGGCACATCTCAGCCCAACACAGTGTGTGGCTCACTGTTCACCGAGCACAGTATCTTATCTGCACATGCGCAGTCTCTCACTTGGTCGCCTAGCAGTGTGTGAATGGGGGCTAGCAGTGTGTGATGGGGGGCCAGAAGGTTCAGGGCTGAGGATGGTGCACATGCATGTTGCGACCATATGATGACAGATGGTGTCATTTCACATGATTACTGTGCAGAATTCGATTGCAAGCATGCACTGAGCTGGCCCCGGATACGGTGCCTGGCAAAGCATCAATCAGAACCAGGCACTGGGTCCATAGGAACTGACTACACGTAAGCGATCCGAATCCTGGAGGTATCCACCCCAAACACAGAACAGTCATGAAAAAGCAACTGGGCCTGAGTGATGCCTGTTGCCGCAGCATGCCCGGTACCGCAGCATCCTTAGCTGCATGCCCTGCTGTTGTCGCCTCTGGATAGCGCTGTCACTCGGTGACGTACTCACAGTCCGCCCAGAGTGGCTGTGTAGGGTCACACGCCTGCGCTGTCATCACAACATCTCGTTTCACATGCAGCGGCCTCCCCCCATCGCCCCCGCGGGTTTGTCCAGCTCCAGTTCCAGCCATAGGGCCGGTGCACTGCAACGGTCACCTGGCAAGCAGGGCCTGTACGTTGCCGGCCATGCCCACCCATCAACACCTTTGCACCACCCGACTCCACGACGAACGAACACCTGCGCCCGCAGGCTGCGCTGCGGCGTGACGCACACCGGCCAAGCTTCACCCTGCGCACGCATGCCGCGCACGCATGCCGCGCACGCATGCCGCGCACGCATGCCGCGGCAGCCCTCTCAGTGGTGCTGCATTGCAGGAGGCGCGATCCTCGGGTTCCATGAGGCGCGGGGCGGCGCGGCGGTGCGCGTGAATGTGTCGGCCTCCGCCGCCTTCCACGACGTCACTTTTGACGGCAACCACCTCACCGCGGCCCTCGGCGACAAGGCCAACGGGCCCATCGCCAAGCTGTGCAAGGACTCTGCCGCCAGTTTCTCCGGCTGCACCTTTCTCAACACCGAAGCCGCGGTGCGCCTCGCACCCACCCACACTACCACCCCCCCCCACAGCACAGCACATCCGAGCAAAGTGCAGCACGTCATAGCAGAGCGCAGCAAGTGTTGGCTGGAAGTCTTTGTATGTGTTGGCCAGCGTTACTGGCGGGTGCTGCGCTGGCTGTCCGTGTTCCTGGCCACAGCAGGCTTGCCATGCATGCGTGCAGTCTAGGCTTACTGTGTCCCAGCGGTGAGGCTGATTCGGCATGCAAGTGCATATCATATGGACCACGATCGCGAGATCGTGCCCGTGCCCAGAGCGTGGTAGCGGGAAGGCCAGTTGCATTGTACGTGTGTGTGTGTGTGTGTGTGTGTGTGTGTGTGTGTGTGTGTGTGTGTGTGTGTGTGTGTGTGTGTGTGTGTGTGTGTGAGCAAAGCGGCTTTGAGGGGCGGACTGGCGAGCAGTGGTTTGAATCTGTCAACTGTCTGAGAGAATACGAAGCTTGCGCGTGTGCCTGAGTGAGTCTGGCGTGTGCAGGGCAAGCTGGTGCCGCTGGAGCAGCTGTTTGCGGTGGACCAGTCAGCCGCGGTGTATGTGGACGGCGCCCAAGCGCAGGTGTACGACACGACCACGTTCTCCGTCATGCGCAGCGACCCTGTGCCACCCGGCGTCACCTTCCTTACAGAGGATGACAAATGGCTTCGGGACATCGAAGAGGTGCGTGTGCCACCTTCCAGGGCGCCCTGCATCGCGCGATCCTGGCCATGTTAGCGCGCGTGTGAGCAGCGTGGCCGAGGGGCGGCGGCAATGGTCTCGTTTGCACACCACGCGGTGGTGGCCCCATGCATGACAGAGCAGGCCAGGCAGTATATACCTACTGCATGGTGCTCGCCGGCCCGACAGGTGTGACCTGTTTGCAGTGGGATGACGCTGTGCTGCGCACGCTGCGTGGACGCCGCCCTGCTGTGTGGTCCTCGACCATGTTGGCGAACGAGAATAGCACACGTGTGCTGTGCTGGCCACATGGTCGCATACGGTGGCTGAGGTGCGGCAGTGCGTCGAGGTTGGGATGTGCTGTGCAGGCGGCACAGAAGCTGCGCGCCCAGGCGCTCGCCAGCAGCGTGACCGCCGCTTCGGCAGGTGGCAGTGACGGCCTGAAGATCGCGCTCGCGGTGTGCGCCGCCGTGCTGGGCATCGTGCTGCTCGTCGTGCTGGGCATCCTCGTGTCGCGCATGCTGCGGCGCCGTAAGCAGCAGCAGCACAAGATCAAGCAGCCCAACGGCAACAACGTGCGTCCCACGAGCCTCACAGCGCACTCCGTGCACACCCAGCGTGACGCTGTTGGCACGTGCGTGTGGCTGATACCGTGTCTGCATTATGTAATCACACATGCTGCCGTCCCTCCTTGGCCTGTGCGAATCAACAGTTACAGATGCGGCGTGGCAAGTGACGCCTGGTAGGGCTCAGCCGCATGCGTGCGCACAGTACCGGCTAGCGCAAGGCCTGCAACTTACGGCATGCGTGTAATGCAGAGCGAAACCCACGGCGTGCACGAGTCGGCCGCACCCCCGGGCGAGTACTGCAACCACGCCCCGCCCACGTCCCTGCCCCACGAGCAGGTGCATGCATACGACCCGCACATGCAGCCGTGGTCGCACCCGCAGCATGGCCCCCCGGGATACATCCACCCGGCCGGCGCCGCCGTGCCGGCGCCCCCAGTGCACGTCATCAAGGCCCCCCCGGAGCCCCTAGACGACCCCCGGCACGGCGGCTGGCAGTTCGCTGCTGGCAGCACCGGCCTCAGCAGCTCCCCCAGCGGCGCGATCTCAGCCTCGGAGCTCCCCGCCTCGGCCGCCGCGGCCGCCATCTACCAGGCGACAGCGTACGGCCCAGGCGTGCCCAACTCCGCCGGCAACCACCCCGCCTTCGACGACCCCGCGGCCACGATGCCGTCGCCGCCGCTCGCGCGGCTGCGCGTGCCCCCGGCCGACCCCTCGCCACAGCACAATGGTGACGGCGAGTGGCGCCCGGCACCCACCCCGGACCGCCGCTCCCACCGTGTGCACACGCCCCCTTCCTCCGGCGGCCACCAGCTCTCCCCCCTCGCCATGGACCCCAGTGACGCGCCGGCGGCTGCCGGGCACCTACAGCTGGGCGGCGCGCCTGTTGCGAGCCAGCCCGAGGCGACGCTCGCGCTCGCGCTGGACTACTACGCCAACTCGCGTGCGCCGTTCCTCGACCGATACATCATCACCGGCGCCGGGGACCGGCGCATGGGTGGCCAGGGCGTCGTTCAGTTTGCACGCGACGCGTCGACGCAGGAGCTGTATGCCATCAAGTTCTTCACGCGGCGCGCGGGCTTCGAGCGCGAGCGTGCGCTGTACGACAAGCCGGCGCTGAGGTCCATGATGCCTGCTGTGATTGACGTCGTGCCGAACGCAGACGGGCGCTACGCCACGCCCGCCGGCTTTGTGTTCCCGCCGTGCATCGTCGTCGAGAAGGGCGAGTCCCTGGACGAGTGGGCCACACGCATCGAGCCCGGCTTCCCTACCATCCTCAACGTGCGCCTCCACCTGCCGGGCTTTCCAACCACCCCCCTTTTCCCCCCCGCCCCCACATGTGAATTTGTACAATCCGTTTCCTGCGACGCTGTGGAGCGCGATACGGCACGGTGCTCCTCCTTGCGCTTGGTCTGCCCGGCCTGCTGCCGCGCTGCGCTGTTTGTTGCACAGGTATTGGTCTACGGTATTGGTCCACGGGCCAGAGCGTGGCATGCGGCCGCATTGGTGCAGCTGTCGTGCATGAACGGGTACAGCGACATGCAGCAACAGCTCCGGAGGAGCATGGCATTGCTGCCGCTGTGCTGTGCTGTGGGCAGCGAGGTGACGGAGGGGTGTGGCTGCAGGTGCTGTGTGACGTGGCGACGCGGCTGCAGCAGCTTCACGCTGCGGGCTTTGTCCACCGAGACCTCAAGCCCGGCAACATCCTGTGGCGGCCGCAGCATCACTCGTGGACGCTGATCGACTTTGGCTGCGCCGCCGCGACAGGTGTGCTGCGACCACTCATGTACACAGCGCGCCTGCTGCTTTGCGCTGCTCGCCTGCGTCTGATCCTGCGATCTGCGTCCATGTGAGTCGCCCTCACACGGTGCCCCATCATGGTACCCCAGCGTAGCACGTGCCTGCAGGGTCATCCGTCGGGCTGAGCTTCAGCCTGCTGTACGCGCCGCCGGAGGTCATTCACGCGGTGGAGCGGCAGGAGCGGCAGGTCAACGCTGACCCGGCGATCGACATGTGGGCAATCGGCGTCATCGCGTACGAGCTGCTCACACGCGCCCGCGTCTTCCCGCCCAAGCTCTCACGTTCCGACGTGCGCAACCAGATCGCCGGCCGCGCGCCGCTGCCGTGGGAGGACCCGGAGCAGCGCACGGAGGGCCTCAAGCATCTGCGCATCCTCAAGCGCACTGTGCTTGCGTGCCTGTCGCGCGACCCCAAGGGCCGCCCGACCGCGGATCGATTGCTGCGGTCGTGGAATCGGCTGTTTGACACGTTCACCAGCGGCAGTGGCGCGGTTGGCGCCAACACGAACGACCTCGCCGGGAGGCAGGCGCAGGAGCCCCCCCCTCCCGACCCGGCTGCCGGGGCCGTGTCGTGATCGCAGCCCTTGCTTTGCCTGCACGTGCATGCATGGGACATGCACATGTGGCCCCTGCCTGTTGTTGCGTCGGCTGCCAGCTGCCGCGCTCGCCCGCCGTGCAGCAGGGCGCTTGTGGCGTAGCGGAGTCCTGTGCTATGCCTTCTGATGTCCTTGATTGTGCGCTCGATAGGGATGTCGGCACTGCTCGGTGGTGAGATGGCCTGCATTGCTGACAGAAGCGGCGGCAGCGCTACGGGGGCCGGAGCGTGCACAGCACAAGTCACAGCACGTGTGGGTGGCCCATGCCGCTGGGTCGTGCCGCCACCACTGCACTACCGTCCTGCTTGGCCGGTGTCTGTGGCGGCGCGGCGAGAGGCGGTGGCGCGACGCTGCGCGCAATAAATAGCCACGCATGCATGCGGGTGCGGGGTCCGCACGCACCGGTGGCACGCACCCCCGCAGGATGTCGCGCTGTTGTGTTGGTAGTGAAATTACGAAGCATGGTGCCATGTGTATCGTGTGACGGCTGCCCGGAGCTGGCCTGATTGGGCCGCAGGGGTGGAGCACGGCCCACCCAGCGGCATACGGCCAGACGCCCGGCAGCCTGAGATTTTTGCCACATTTTGTGATCCTGTCAAGTCACAAGTTGTTGCGATGTAACGTACAGTTGTGCTGCCCCTGACACGCGCACCCTGACAGGCATGCCCCGGCTGCGTTGCCTACCCACCTGGGATGCCCACTCGGGTGGCCATCCCATGAAAATGATGACTCGGGTCATCTGAGTGTGAGTACTGCGGCTGTTTTAGTGAGTTGGGGAGCGATGAAAACTGCAAATTTGTCACCCTCCACATTGGGGCAGGCATCTTTGTACATGCAGAGGCGCAAGCCCGCACAAATGACCACAACCACACATCCTCCTGTTGTGGTCTCAGTTTGAGTGTGGTTGAGGCAGGGAGGCCACATTCAGCTGCACTGCGGACATGCAGACCAGACATGCAACCCAGACCTGCTCTAATGACTGGCCCGCTCTGAAGCTCACTTCTCAGCTGACTGCAACCTGCACAGGATTTGTTGTCACAGTGGCAAGCCAGACTTGCACATTGATTGGTCTGCTGACCGTGTTGGGATGCATCAGTTCTGAGTTTTGCTGCTGCTGATCACAGTGCAGTTCTGGGTTATACTGCTGCTGATCACAGTGGCTAGGCCCTGAGTGATTGTGTTCGACCGCCTGCCATCTGTTGCCCGTCACAGCTGTGCATAGCCTTCTTCCAAGAACCGAACTGGCTGGCGATTGCATGTCCTTGACTGATGTGTCACGCAGTGGATCTGCCTCAATGAGCACTCGGGGCAGTTTGGTTTAGTAGGGCGGTGTGGTTTAGTGCCTCTGCCCTGCCTTCGCCACACAGCTTGGCTTTGTCACATGCCTGGCTAATCAGGTCGATGCTCATGCACGATGTGTCACCCAAGCGTGCGCAAGTCTGCACTTTCTTGTGCTGGGAATAATGTGGCACGTCTGGTTTCATACTGCGTGATAAGGCAGATGGTGAGACAACATCCAGCCCGATGGAATTGCCTTTCACAGCAGGAGCAGATCTTGTTGCCAACATGGAGGCCACCAACTGCGAGCTCCTGTCGATTTGCCAGCTGTCAGCTCTGTGGCACTTTTGCATGAGTCTGAATCGCATGACTAACGGCTGCGGCAGGGGGATGCTGTACCTCCGGTGGGACAGTGTTTGCCTGGCTGCCAAGTGCTGCAATCCTTATGCGCTGCTGTGATTTAGTTCGCGTTGTCTTTTGCAATCGCTATTCGAGTCGTGGGCACTGCCTCCACGCCTGTCGATGATCATGGACAGCGACTAGCAGGGGCAGCCACATGCAGGGACAGCCACATGCAGTTCCCCCAGCGAGAAATGCCACAGGCATATGCTCCACAGTGTGGCACAGCCACCAGGCAGGCACACAGAGGTGCTCAAACGCACGGCCACGGCCAAAGCCGAAGCACGAAACCCTGGAAATGGACCAGCTGCGGTCACCCAGGAACATATGAGCACTAGCAAAAGGGACGCACTCAAGGGACACTCCCATGGCCACTCTCGCATGCTGCTCACAGCGCGGTCCCCCCAGCCACCACGGAAGGTCCAGCGTGCTCCAGAACACAGCGAGACGTTGGCAATGCGAGACGTGTGAGAGGGCGTGGGGCGGCGCAGGGCGGCTGTTGTTGGCACGGCCTGTGCAAGTAGAAAGAGGATCGTGTTGGCACGGCCTGCGCAAGTCAGTGGACTGTGCGTTGCATTGTTTCCTAACAGACTACACAGGTGTCACGATGCACAAGCAGGTGCCTGTGTTGGCATCATGATGGACTGTGACATAGCTGAACGACGCTGCGGCCTGAGGTGCACGCAGCCCGCAGCACGTGACGCGCTTGAGCATTTGGGATTGCCTGACCGGAGCGCCATTCTTGGTGCTTAAATGAACCAAAAAGGGTGCCAGCTTGTGGGGCACGGGCGGTCCGGATGGCGTCCCGATGAGCAATGCTGTGTATAGTGCAGCTGTTCGGGTGTGTTACACTGTGATAGATCTAGGACGCAGCAACGCTGAGGCAACAGAGTGCGGCTGTTCGGGTGTCTGGCCTGTGTTTGTCGACACCTGCGGCTTGTGGGGGTGGTGTGGTTGCCCCTGTGATCGCCGGTGCGTGCTTGGTGTGTTGGCTCGAGTGGCTGCATAGTGCGATGGACAGTGTTGCTGCGTCCCGTGTTATGACTTCTCCCGCCCCTGCTCGCAGGGATGCCGCAGCCAATGCCGGTCCGGGTATGGCATAGTGCCCGCTGTTGTGCTGTGTTTGTTTTAGAGCTGCAGCATGGACACACATCGTGAGAAGATGTGGATCCACAGTCGATCTGGGTGTTCAGGGCATGCTCTGTGTGATACGTTACAGATGTATGCTCCACAAGGTGGTAGAACACAAAGGCACGATTCATGGCAATGCACAGGGCATGCTCTGTTGCAGACTGTGGATGGAGCTCTGCCCACCAATGGAGCATTCGTTCGGTGGCGCAGTCATGGCTCTGCTGATGTCCCATGCTTGTCAGCGATCCAGTATTCCGATCTTGGATGGGTCTCCAGTGCACTGCAGTCTCCACTGCAGCGGTGTGTGGGACGACATCAGGGACGACATCAGAGTTGCCGGCCCGAAAATAGAACGTCCCATACATCGGTGCTGCTGCATCAGACGTACAGCAGGAGAATCATGGGTATGATGCTGTACTTGGATCCAGATCCCGTGTGTGAGGATGGGTAGCTGTCACGCTTGCAGCGTTTCGCGACCGCTACAGTGGCCTGCCAGCGAGACTGTGCGACCTGAGGAAAGCAAATGAGCATGGGAGTCGCGGCTCCGGTCAGTGCTTGCCCGCCTATGAGCTTTTGACCCATGAAACCTTGACTCGTGCATATAATCGAGCGGCATCTCGAGGTCTCCAAGCTCCTCTTCGGGACGCGAACACACGCTTGCCGCGGCGGCACGACTGCATCCGTTTCTGATGGCCGCAGTCATCAGGAGCTGATGCTGACGGTCCCGAGGCGACATGACAGTCGCTGTCCACCAGTGTACAAGCAAAGGTAACCACAATCACTGGCCTCTGATTGCGAATATCTGGGAAATACCGGACGCTGGACCAGCCGGCGCGCCAGGCAGAGTGCATGGCGTTGACTGACTCCACACTGCGCGCGCGATGGCCCTTATACATTGGCTTGCGTGTCATTTGAGGCATCTGCATCAGTGTGGTTCAGAAACACGCTGCCAGTACCCTCGCACAACTCATGGCGGTTGCGTGTCACGTCCAGGGCCAACTTCGACGCTATGTGACGCACGGCGAGCTCGGGGCAGGTCCTCGAGCGATCTAGCGAGATACGGCATTGCATGCTAACTTTGCCATTTCCGACTACGCGATGGGTGACTCCAGCCTCCGAGCGTCGTGCTGCTGCCCTGCATGCGTGTTTCTGCCTAGCTCTGCACGTGTTCAGCGAGCAACGAAGCACGTCGCTGACACACGCCCTCGCTTCGGCTGAAGCGCACACAACTGCTGCTCCGCTTATAGTCCAAAATGACTTTCGTGGCGATCCGTGAGGCTCGTGGAAGATGTCGATCCACGCATGCAGGGCTCAGGCATTTGCGTAAACACATCACACGCCCGTTGTGTGCTCGCCGCCACTGCATGCGTGTTTCCGCCATTTCAAGTATCTCTGAACACATGTGCATTCCGGACACCACCAGCACCAGCCACAGCAGTCCTTCATGTACGCTACAAACGGCAACATTGATCAAAGATACGGCGGTGTGCGGGAGACGGACAAGGCCGACGTGCACACGAGGTGCCCCCTTCGGAATGCCTGATGACAGAATGTTGTAGGCAAACAAGCTCTGCACAGGGCAGGCAACCAGCCGGAGTCCCCAGCTCGAGATCAAGATACTGCGACACAGCTCCAGATCCAGGCGGCGCAGCATTCTGACGAGGCCTCGTGAGGCGTCAGATCACTGGCGTGATATCATCTCGGCGAAAATGTTCAGTACCCGTGTGGAATTTGCGCCCACCAGCTGTGTAAGCTCAGAGATCTCGGGTGCAGCCCAAAAGCTCGAGATAGTCACCTCAGTGGACCCAGTCACAACCTATGGACCACAGCCAAGGCAGGTGTACTGCTGGAGCCCGCTGCATGGGACGCGAGTGGGCAGCAGGTGGCGTCGCACCTCAAAATTAGACGTGCTGGCCACGTGCAAAGCTGGCGAGGAATGGCTGCGAAAGCAAGCGGAGGAATCAGCACGAAATGCGCTTTCCGCGGTCTGGCTGTCACGCGGACGGCCCAGAGTCGGATATCACTGTGATATATATGCTACCAGATGTAAGCTTTCCAAAATTTTAGGAAGGTCGATTACTGATATCCATGGCTTTCTATGCCAAGCTTTCTGAACACAGCTGTAGCACCAATAACCTACATCCAGCCCACCAGTGCACTTGCAGCAGGTGCACGGCCTCAGAGCACGTGCATGCGCCATTTTTGCGACAGTAACGCGAAATGCTGCTTGAAACGCATCACGCACGCCATGCTTGTGCCACTATATGCGACCTGCAGATTACCGCCAATTAGAACTGGCACGTCCTCTGCAATTCCGGCACACAATTTGGTATTGTTTCATAGTTCCGCTGGCATGTGCATGCGCATGCATTTCAAGCAGAGCTGCTGACTGACACGTTGCAACTGGCAGCGTTCATGCACATGCACATGCAATCCCAGCGCGCAATGGATCCCGCACAGTTGTCCCGTGCCCTTCGGAACATATTGCAGCGACAACGCACGGTAAGCATAATTTCATTTAATCTGGATTGTTGCCGAGTGGCTCGTTGCCACGACGGATACATCCGTAAACAACGTTCCTTAGCGTGCTCTTCGCGCGCAGCAGCAGCTCGATCAGCGAGCAGAAGTCATCTGGACCAGAAGTGTGAGCAGAAGAGGTGTGTTTGCTGCTCTCTTCCTGCTTTCTGAAGGCCTTTGGATGAGGCTGGTATGTAACCTGATGCACAGCGTCACTCCACTGCGGGCGTGCTCAGCCATTTCGCCTCGATCCAAGCTAGTATTGCCTGTTAAATGATATTGTGTCGGCTCTGTGATCGTCGGGGCTCCCGTTGTTGTGGATGCGTACTTCGACCCGGTGCCCGTGCTTGGTCACCACACCAACCTACAAGGCTGATATACGGCGAGTCAGAATACAAAGTATATCTATCAAGTATGGGTGTGGTCCTTTGATGTAGGCATGCGATGCTTGTTGTCCCGACGAAACTTACGGCTGCTTCAAGCGAACGAGGAAATGCGCTTCCTATCGCAGGCCCAGAACCAAAAAACGCCATACGCTTGTTATCGACATTCATATTTGCAATGACGGGCTTCATTCGACAAATCGAGCACCATCATGTTCCAGAAGCACTTCGTTGCCAACCGATTTTCTCCGCACTGCCGGTAGGTCGTCTCGATCGAAATCATGTAAACTGCGGCATATGCTTGCGAGTATCCAGGTGGATTTGTTTGCTGTGGCTCGTGCCGCCCACTAGCGAACATGTGGTCGTCGCCCGAGGCACGCTGTGGTGAAAGCGGTGTGGTCGCACAGCCGTTGTGCGATGCCCTGGCCTGGGTGGCATCAATGTGGTGACGCGCCTTGGCGCCTTGCAAGACCTCGGCGTACATGTGCATGTTTTGTAAGATGTTCGGGCCTCTGTTCTGCCACCTCACACCTCGTGCGGGACGTCGACATACATCGCTGCTCGGCGTTTGCAACAATCTAGCGAACGACAAACTGCTACTGACGCGTGCTGCGGGCAGTCTTGTTAAGGGCGCTGCGTCAGATGTATTATGTGCAATCGCGAACTTTCAAACGCTCATCACAGCGTCGCTTGCCAGCCGTGGTTTCGAGACTCCAACCTGCTGTCATTAGATATGGTTCCTCTCTTCACTGTGTTGGTCGGCGAATGCCTCTGCGCAACGTGTGCGATCTTGCACAGTCGCTTGCGATGTGTGTGATCATGTTTGCGTGCCAACATGTTTGGGCGATATATTAGCAGGGCAACGCGACTTGGCAGCGCATACACATCGCACGTGGGAAAAACTACGGCGCACTGGATTCTCACAGCCGCATCAAACGTGCGGTGACGAGCTCGCTTGGCGGTGCTGAAGGCGCAGGCGATGTGACTGGAGCCGGTGCAATGGAAGTCAACATAGTACTGCCTGCGGCGCGACGAGCACCTAGCCATGACTGCGGTACCTGTGCCTGAAAAATCCATTGCCGTCGCACAGACGTGCATGTGCTAAGCATCGCATTCCATGGAACTGAGTATTACGTTCGGATGATGCTGTCGCGCCCCTGATGCCGCTGCGGGCTCAGTACTCCCTTGGCGACGGGTGTACGCATGGTGCCTCGACGGGACCACAGTCCAGCGTGCAAGCGAGGAAAACCGCGTCTCGTTTCTCTTTGCGACAACCCATGCGCTGTTCAGCAGCCGTGGCCGCACGTACTGCAGCGCATCACTCATTCCCGCCTGCAGCGAACAATCACAATCTTCCTTTACGACGCCGGTCTATATGCATGCAGGTGTCACTCACGCAAGCTCACAACCCAAGCACTGCTTGTCCGTGACCGGCGACGCGGATCATGCGTCTAAGGTGGAGTCACGTGGCATTGGCACTGCTGGCGGCTGTGCTGGCTGGGCAAACAGTCTCGCCAGCTGCAGGAAGGAGATCATTGCTGTCGCCCAGTGGTGACAGCAGAGCTGCACATGGCACAGTGCGTCCCTGACTGCTGCCTGACTGCTGCCAAGCAACGATTGTGATGCTTAGTGACAGCCACAGGTCCATGCTCTGCCTGATGTCCGATTTTGTGCAGGTCAACAGCTGGGCAGCAGCCGGAGCAGCTGCTGCGCGAGGGCCATCCCTGACTGGTATGCCCCTCTAATGGCTTCCGGCAGCGCTTGCGTGAACTGTGTGTTCACGTTCTGTGCTCAAACATCTGTGCCTGGAGGTGGGCATCTGATACTGCGTGAACTGTGTCGATTGTTCGCACGCCGGATCTGGGCAGGGTACAGAGCAGCCCACGGCATCCCCACACGGGCCACCTTGAGTCTAGCTTGGCCTCACAATCGACCTGTACATTTCCAGCGTGCTTTTGCATGCATCTTGATCTGTGCGGGCTCGTGTATCATGCATGCTGGGGACACCTCCACACCTGTGTGATTCGCATGAATAGGGACTCCGGAACTTGCTGTTCGGAGGACCTCTGCATGCCGACCGGCACCATCTGTTGCGAATCCCTGACTGGGGCGTACCTCGTGCAGGATTGGAGGATGCGGCGTTGACCAGGCGCACACTCCAGCAGGACAACAGCAGCGGCGGCGATGAAGGCGACGAGGGCAACGAGGGCACCACGGAGGGGCGTGAGGGCGCCGCTGCTGGCAGCGAGACCGGCTCGCCTCCCACCTCGCCAGCCTTCCCCTCCCCCGATGATGACGGCAACGAAGGCAATGAGGGTGATGAAGGCAACGAGGGGGGAGATGAAGGTGCCGAGGGCCGCGATGCTGTCGCAGCAGTGGATGACCCGAGTGAACCAACGCCGGGTGGAGATGCGAATGAGGGGAACGAAGGCAACGAGGGCAATGAGGGCAACGAGGGTGATGAGGGTGATGAGGGCGAGCTCACTGTCATTGGCGATGAGGGCAATGAGGGCAACGAGGGAAATGAGGGCAACGAGGGTGATGAGGGCGATGAGGGCGTTGATCCGAACATCGGAAACGAGGGTGATGAAGGCAACGAAGGGAATGAGGGGGATGAGGGTGATGAGGGAGAGCCTGCTCCGGGCGCTGCCAATGCGGATCCCAACGACGGGAACGAGGGCAATGAGGGCAACGAAGGCAACGAGGGCGATGAGGGCAACGAGGGTGATGAAGGCAACGAGGGCGATGAGGGAGAGGAGCCTCCTGTTGAGCCGCTCACAGACCTTAACGACGGAAATGAGGGGAATGAGGGGAATGAGGGCAACGAAGGAGACGAGGGCGAGGCGACTCCAGTTGACCCCGCTGCTGACCCGAATGATGGGAATGAGGGCAACGAGGGCAATGAGGGGGACGAAGGTGACGAGGGCGAACCCGCTCCTGAGGCCGCCAATGCCGACCCAAATGATGGTAACGAGGGCAACGAGGGCAATGAAGGCAACGAGGGCGATGAGGGCAACGAGGGCGATGAGGGAGATGAGGGCGAGCCTGCACCCAGCGACCCTGCTGCTGACCCCAACGATGGGAATGAGGGTAACGAAGGGAACGAGGGCAATGAGGGAGATGAGGGAGAGGCAGGCCCTGATCCATCGGCACCGACACCCCCAGCCCCTACTCCCCCCGCACCATCCCCACCTTCTACACCAGATGAGGACGGCCCGCCCGCAGGCGGTGATGACGAGGACGGCCCGCCCGATGGTGGTGATGACGATGGTGGTGCGTTTGGCTTTGTCTTCTGTTGCACTTGTGCCGTTGCATGCCCCACGCCTGTCGGGCGTCCTCGCATCATGACCAGGCTGCAGTCGCACAGGCGACTCCAACGTGCCTGCATGAAACAGTTGCCACAGAAGCTACCCTACGCCCCATGCAGAATGACGTATATGCCAGCTGTGTTGCACATGTCCAGCAGCAATGATGCATTTCCCGGCGCATTTCTTTGTAGCTTGATTTTGGTCGCCCTGCGATTCTGTGTGTTCCGAGCGTGCACGTCTCCACCCTCCGGCACATGATACTTACACTTGTGATGTGGTCCGGTACCGGCCCCGTTGAGAGGGCATGCGGCCTTCCAGTCGGACCTGGCGGGCCTGGACACTGAGCACTCATCAGCGTCTGTGCGTGCTCAGTTTTCAGGTCTGTCCGCCTCCAGGCCACCCTGTGTGCACACAACTGTTATATCTTTCAGTTTTGCTGGATCTGTGAATCAAGGCAGAGTATGATGCAGACACAGACACTAGCGATGAGCCAGACACTCCCGCAGACACAGACACCCCCACAGATACAGACACCCCCGCAGACACAAACACCCCCTTAACCACAGACACCCCCAGTTCACCAGGCACCCCCACAGACCCACCTGCCACCCCCAGCCCGCCAGTAGATGACGCAGACGATGGCCCAGGCGCAGACGATGCCCCCGGCGCAGACGATGGCCCCGCCGCAGACGATGGCCCAGGCGCAGACGACGGCCCGGGTGCTCAGGATGGCCCCGCCGCAGACGATGGCCCAGGCGGTGATGACGGCCCAGGCGCAGACGATGCCCCCGGCGCAGACGACGGCCCAGGTGCAGGAGACGGTCCAGGCGCAGGCGACGGTCCAGGCTCAGGCGACGGCCCAGGCGCAGACGACGGCCCAGGCGCAGATGATGCCCCCGGCGCAGATGAAGGTCCCGGTGCTGACGATGGCCCCGGTGCTGACGACGCCCCGGGTGCTGAGGATGGCCCCGCCGCAGACGATGGCGCAGGCGCTGATGACGGCCCAGGCGCAGACGATGGCCCAGGCGCAGATGACGGCCCAGGCGCAGGAGACGGTCCAGGCGCAGGCGACGGCCCAGGCGCAGGCGATGGCCCGGCTGCTGACGCCCCCCCGGGTGCTCAGGATGGCCCCGCCGCAGACGATGGCCCAGGCGGTGATGACGGCCCAGGCGCAGACGATGCCCCCGGCGCAGACGACGGCCCAGGCGCAGGAGACGGTCCAGGCGACGGCCCAGGCGCAGGCGACGGCCCAGGCGCAGGCGATGGCCCGGCTGCTGACGACGCCCCGGGTGCTCAGGATGGCCCCGCCGCAGACGATGGCCCAGGCGCAGACGACGGCCCGGGTGGTGACGACGCCCCGGATGCTCAGGATGGCCCTGCCGCAGACGATGGCCCAGGCGGTGATGATGGCCCAGGCGCAGACGATGCCCCCGGCGCAGACGACGGCCCAGGCGCAGGCGACGGCCCAGGCGCAGAAGACGGTCCAGGCGCAGGCGACGGCCCAGGCGCAGGCGACGGCCCAGGCGCAGGCGACGGCCCAGGCGCAGACGACGGCCCGGGTGCTGACGACGGCCCTGCCGCTGACGACGCCCCGGGCGCTGAGGATGGCCCAGGCGCAGGCGACGGCCCAGGCGCAGACGACGGCCCGGGCTCAGACGCCGGCCTGGGTGCTGACGACGGCCCGGGTGTTCAGGATGGCCCAGGCGCAGACGATGCCCCCGGCGCAGACGATGGCCCCGCCGCAGGCGACGGCCCAGGCGCAGGCGACGGCCCGGGTGCTGACGACGCCCCGGGCGCTCAGGATGGCCCCGCCGCAGACGATGCCCCCGGCGCAGACGACGGCCCCGGTGCTGATGATGCCCCCGGCGCTCAGGATGGCCCCGGCGCAGGCGACGGCCCAGGCGCAGACGACGGCCCGGGTGCTGACGACGGCCCGGGTGCTCAGGATGGCCCAGGCACAGATGACGGCCCCGCCGCCGACGACGCTCCTGGTGCTCAGGACGGCCCCGCCGCCGACGATGCCCCGGGTGCTCAGGATGGCGCTGCCGCAGACGATGACCCAGGCGCAGACGATGCCCCCGGCGCAGACGACGGCCCAGGTGCAGGAGACGGTCCAGGCGCAGACGACGGCCCGGGTGCTGACGACGCCCCGGGTGCTCAGGATGGCCCCGCCGCAGATGATGGCCCAGGCGGTGATGACGGCCCAGGCGCAGACGATGCCCCCGGCGCAGACGACGGCCCAGGCGCAGGCGACGGCCCAGGCGCAGAAGACGGTCCAGGCGCAGGCGACGGCCCAGGCGCAGGCGACGGCCCAGGCGCAGGCGACGGCCCAGGCGCAGGCGACGGCCCAGGCGCAGACGACGGCCCGGGTGCTGACGACGGCCCTGCCGCTGACGACGCCCCGGGCGCTGAGGATGGCCCAGGCGCAGGCGACGGCCCAGGCGCAGACGACGGCCCGGGCTCAGACGCCGGCCTGGGTGCTGACGACGGCCCGGGTGTTCAGGATGGCCCAGGCGCAGACGATGCCCCCGGCGCAGACGATGGCCCCGCCGCAGGCGACGGCCCAGGCGCAGGCGACGGCCCGGGTGCTGACGACGCCCCGGGCGCTCAGGATGGCCCCGCCGCAGACGATGCCCCCGGCGCAGACGACGGCCCCGGTGCTGATGATGCCCCCGGCGCTCAGGATGGCCCCGGCGCAGGCGACGGCCCAGGCGCAGACGACGGCCCGGGTGCTGACGACGGCCCGGGTGCTCAGGATGGCCCAGGCACAGATGACGGCCCCGCCGCCGACGACGCTCCTGGTGCTCAGGACGGCCCCGCCGCCGACGATGCCCCGGGTGCTCAGGATGGCGCTGCCGCAGACGATGACCCAGGCGCAGACGATGCCCCCGGCGCAGACGACGGCCCAGGTGCAGGAGACGGTCCAGGCGCAGACGACGGCCCGGGTGCTGACGACGCCCCGGGTGCTCAGGATGGCCCCGCCGCAGACGATGGCCCAGGCGGTGATGACGGCCCAGGCGCAGACGATGCCCCCGGCGCAGACGACGGCCCAGGCGCAGAAGACGGTCCAGGCGCAGGCGACGGCCCAGGCGCAGGCGACGGCCCAGGCGCAGGCGACGGCCCAGGCGCAGGCGACGGCCCAGGCGCAGGCGACGGCCCGGGTGCTCAGGATGGCCCCGCCGCAGACGATGGCCCAGGCGGTGATGACGGCCCAGGCGCAGACGATGCCCCCGGCGCAGACGACGGCCCAGGCGCAGAAGACGGTCCAGGCGCAGGCGACGGCCCAGGCGCAGGCGACGGCCCAGGCGCAGGCGACGGCCCAGGCGCAGGCGACGGCCCAGGCGCAGGCGACGGCCCAGGCGCAGGCGACGGCCCAGGCGCAGGCGACGGCCCAGGCGCAGGCGACGGCCCAGGCGCAGGCGACGGCCCAGGCGCAGGCGACGGCCCAGGCGCAGGCGACGGCCCAGGCGCAGGCGACGGCCCAGGCGCAGGCGACGGCCCAGGCGCAGGCGACGGCCCAGGCGCAGGCGACGGCCCAGGCGCAGACGACGGCCCGGGTGCTGACGACGGCCCGGGTGCTCAGGATGGCCCAGGCACAGATGACGGCCCCGCCGCCGACGACGCTCCTGGTGCTCAGGACGGCCCCGCCGCCGACGATGCCCCGGGTGCTCAGGATGGCGCTGCCGCAGACGATGACCCAGGCGCAGACGATGCCCCCGGCGCAGACGACGGCCCAGGTGCAGGAGACGGTCCAGGCGCAGGCGACGGTCCAGGCTCAGGCGACGGCCCAGGCGCAGACGACGGCCCGGGTGCTGACGACGCCCCGGGTGCTCAGGATGGCCCCGCCGCAGACGATGGCCCAGGCGGTGATGACGGCCCAGGCGCAGACGATGCCCCCGGCGCAGACGACGGCCCAGGCGCAGACGACGGCCCAGGCGCAGAAGACGGTCCAGGCGCAGGCGACGGCCCAGGCGCAGGCGACGGCCCAGGCGCAGGCGACGGCCCAGGCGCAGACGACGGCCCGGGTGCTGACGACGGCCCTGCCGCTGACGACGCCCCGGGCGCTGAGGATGGCGCAGGCGATGGCCCAGGCGCAGACGACGGCCCGGGCGCAGACGACGGCCCGGGTGCCGACGACGGCCCGGGTGTTCAGGATGGCCCAGGCGCAGACGATGCCCCCGGCGCAGACGATGGCCCCGCCGCAGGCGACGGCCCAGGCGCAGGCGACGGCCCTGGCGCAGACGACGGCCCGGGTGCTGACGATGGCCCTGCCGCTGACGACGCCCCGGGCGCTGAGGATGGCGCAGGCGACGGCCCAGGCGCAGACGACGGCCCGGGTGCTGACGACGGCCCGGGTGTTCAGGATGGCCCAGGCGCAGACGATGCCCCCGGCGCAGACGATGGCCCCGCCGCAGGCGACGGTCCAGGCGCAGGCGACGGCCCTGGCGCAGACGACGGCCCGGGTGCTGACGATGGCCCTGCCGCTGACGACGCCCTGGGCGCTGAGGATGGCGCAGGTGACGGCCCAGGCGCAGACGACGACCCAGGCGCAGGCGACGGCCCAGGCGCTGACGACGCCCCGGGCGCTGAGGATGGCGCAGGTGACGGCCCAGGCGCAGACGACGACCCAGGCGCAGGCGACGGCCCAGGCGCAGACGACGGCCCGGGTGTTCAGGATGGCCCAGGCGCAGACGATGCCCCCGGCGCAGACGATGCCCCCGGCGCAGACGATGGCCCCGCCGCAGGCGACGGCCCAGGCGCAGGCGACGGCCCAGGCGCAGGCGACGGCCCTGGCGCAGACGACGGCCCAGGCGCAGGCGACGGCCCGGGTGCTGACGACGCCCCGGGCGCTCAGGATGGCCCAGGCACAGATGACGGCCCCGCCGCCGACGACGCTCCGGGTGCTCAGGACGGCCCCGCCGCCGACGATGCCCCGGGTGCTCAGGATGGCGCTGCCGCAGACGATGACCCAGGCGCAGACGATGCCCCCGGCGCAGACGACGGCCCCGGTGCTGACAACACCCCGGGTGCTCAGGATGGCCCCGCCGCAGGCGACGGCGCAGGCGGTGACGATGCCCCCGGCGCAGACGACGGCCCAGGCGCAGGAGACGGTCCAGGCGCTGGCGACGGTCCAGGCTCAGGCGACGGCCCAGGCGCAGACGACGGCCCGGGTGCTGACGACGCCCCGGGTGCTCAGGATGACCCCGCCGCAGACGATGGCCCAGGCGCAGGAGACAGCCCAGGCGCAGACGACGGCCCGGGTGCTGACGATGGCCCTGCCGCTGACGACGCCCCGGGCGCTCAGGATGGCCCCGCCGCAGACGATGCCCCCGGCGCAGACGACGGCCCCGGTGCTGACGACGCCCCCGGTGCTGATGTCGCCCCCGGCGCTCAGGATGGCCCCGCCGCAGACGACGGCCCAGGCGCAGACGATGGCCCCGCTGCTGACGACGGCCCAGGCGCAGATGACGGCCCAGGCGCAGATGATGCCCCCGGCGCAGATGAAGGTCTCGGTGCTGACGATGGCCCCGGTGCTGACGACGCCCCGGGTGCTGAGGATGGCCTCGCCGCAGACGATGGCGCAGGCGCTGATGACGGCCCAGGCGCAGACGATGGCCCAGGCGCAGATGACGGCCCAGGCACAGACGATGGCGCAGGCGTTGATGACGACCCTGTTGCTGACGATGGCCCCGCCGCAGACGATGCCCCCGGCGCAGACGACGCCCCGGGCGCTGATGACGGCGCAGAGGACGGCCCAGGTGTCGATGGCCTTGGAGCTGCTGCTGCAGGCGCAGGCGCTGGCCCTGCCTCTCCGCCAGCGACAGACGACGGTGCAGACACCCCTGGTGCGGGCCTCCCCCTCCAGGCAGTGGCCGCATGCATGATTGATCACTGGTTGCATCATGCCCTGGCATTTTGTACTGTCTGGGTGTCTGCTGCATGCGATCCATGTTTGCTTCTGTGGTCAGATGATGCCTGCTATTTTTGGCACCAACAGAAATCACAGGCATCCACGGATCTGGTGTGACTGCGCTTATGTTTTGTTTTGGATGCAGGTGAGGCTGACCCTGATGCGGCAGCACCCCCGGATGCGCCCACACCTGATGATGCGCCAACACCCGATGCGGCAACTCCAGACAACGCAGAGGATGCTCCCGCGCCTGAGGATGCGCCAACACCCGATGCGCCAACACCCGACGGTGCAGACGATGCTCCCACTCCCGAGGACGCTCCCACCCCAGACGACGCAGAGGATGCTCCCGCGCCGGAGGATGCGCCAACACCCGATGCTCCCACCCCAGACGACGCAGAGGATGCTCCCGCTCCTGAGGATGCGCCAACACCCGATGCTCCCACCCCAGACGACGCAGAGGATGCTCCCGCGCCTGAGGATGCGCCAACACCCGATGCTCCCACACCAGACGACGCAGAGGATGCTCCCGCTCCTGAGGATGCGCCAACACCCGATGCTCCCACACCAGACGACGCAGAGGATGCGCCAACACCCGATGCGGCAACGCCTGATGATGCACCAACACCTGATGTGCCCACACCGGCAGGCACGCCTGAACAGATCCGAGACCTGGGTGACATCGCACCCGGTGCAACAATACCAGCTGACAGTGACCTCCTCACTCCCGCCCCCACCGAAATGGTGGACGGCGCCCCTGTCACCACAGCGCCCCCCACACCACAGCCAGCCGCGCCTGGCCCCGCAGAGCCACCAGCACCCACACCAGACACTGTACCACCAGCCGATGCGGCGCCTGAACCTGCAGGGACACCCCCCCTTGCTGCAGGGCCCGACGCAGTCACACCAGCCACAGACGCACCCACACCCGCAGACACTGAACCACTTGCAGGCCCTGCTGCTGTCGAGCCTCCAGGTACTACTCAGTCAGCGCGCTCTGCGCATCGGCAAAGCTGTCAGCGCAGCTTAAATTTTGCCTAACCTTGACAGCTCTGCTGGGGGACGTGCTCTGCGCATCGTATGCATGCACACCCTGCATGTGCCTCCTGCAGCATGCTGCACGCCGAGGTTGTGCCCATGTCTGCTCTGCTGCCGAGTAGGCGGGTGTGGTGAGCGCCGAGGCTGCTCGCACGCTGCTTTAGCCGCTCTGACCCTTGACGTGTGGATGTCTCCGGTGCAGGTGTTGTGGATGTCCCAGCTGCTGTGGAGGGGCCGGTCACGGAGCCCCCAACGGCTGTGCCTGCTCCGGTCGAGCCTCCTGTCGCCGTCACACCCACCATCGCTCCTGTAGGAGTTGCTCCGGTCGGCGTTGCTCCGGTCGGCGTTGCTCCTGTCGGCGTTGCCCCGGTCGGCGTTGCCCCGGTCGGCGTTGCCCCTGTCGGCGTTGCCCCTGTCGGCGTTGCCCCGGTCGGCGTCGCGCCGGTTGATGTCGCGCCGGTTGATGTCGCCCCGGTCGGTGTTGCCCCCGTGGCCGTCACCCCCACCGTCGCGCCCATCGGCGTCGCACCGGTGGCCGTCGCCCCTGTGGAACCAGTGCTCCCGATCGACCCTGCTACCGCCCCTACTTTCAGCATTGCCCCCTTCCCAGGTGAGCGCGCCCACTCAACCTTTTCGTTCTGGCCTGCAGCGTTGCTGTGCGTATGCTGCATTGTCGTGTGCCGGTACATGTCCGGGACAGTGCCCTCCCTGGGGTACTCTATACTTCGACAGGAACCATGCTTCCAGCGCGCTTCGCGTCTGCCTGCTGTGCGCTGGAGGTCTGCCGGCAGTGCACCTTGTTGCACAGGCTGCTAAGTATGCCTATCTGTGAACTGGCCGTTGCAGCTGGCACGCTACGCGCTCAATGCAACTTGTTGCCTGCTCTCACAAGCCAACACATGAATGCACGTCGGCATGCATGGCCGCATCAAGCAGGTGTTGCTGCTGCACGCTGCTCCTCTCTGGTGCTGTCGACTATTCCGGCCACATATCTTCACAATACATTGTCACGCAGGACCACTCGTAGCCGCTGGCGCGCAGCGTCACAGTCGCACAGCAGGCTGACCAGACGTGTGTGTGGTGAGCTGCGTGCACACATCCGCAGCACTGCATCTTACTCTCACATTTGCACCCAAACTCACACCGCCGCCCCATGCAGTTCTCGCCTCGCGTGAGCTGCCTCTCGGCTTTGCGGTCAGCCCCCAGCAGCAGCCGCTGGATGAGGACGGCGCGCCCATTGGGGCCCCCGGCACCATCGTCGACGAGTTCGGCAACTTTGTCGGTCCGGACGGCACTGTCTACGATGCAGACGGCAACCCCATCGGCCCGCCCGGCACCACCGTTGGTCCGAACGGCGTCATCGTTGCCCCCGACGGCACCCCCCTCGACCACCAGGGCAACCCCATCGGCCCCCCCGGCTCCACTGTTGGCTCCAACGGGGAGCTCATCGGCCCCAATGGCCAGCCGATCGGCCCGCCTGGCACGCAGCTTGATGCGTACGGCAACATCGTCGGCCCCGACGGGCAGCCGCTGGACGACCTCGGCAACCCTATCGGCCCCGAGGGCACCACCATCAGCCCGTACGGCACCTTTGTCGGCCCCGACGGTCAGCCGCTGGATGCCGATGGCAACCCCATTGGCTCTGAGGGCATCACCGTCGGCCCTGATGGCCTGCCGATCGGCCCCGACGGCCAGCCCATCGGGCCGCCCGGCACAATCGTGGACGAGTTCGGCAACATCGTGGACCCGCAGGGCCGGCCCCTCGATGCCACAGGCCAGCCAATCGGGCCGGAGGGCACCACTGTCGATGCCAACGGCAACATCGTTGACCCCAGCGGCCGCCCGCTGGACTCTGAGGGCAACCCCATCGGCCCTGAGGGCACCACTGTCGGTGCTGGCGGAGGTCTGATCGGTCCCAACGGTCAGCCGCTGGACTCTGAGGGCAACCCCGTCGGCCCGGAGGGTGTCACCGTCAACGCCACCACTGGCCAGCCGCTCGGCCCCAACGGCCAGCCGATCGGGCCTCCCGGCACCACCATTGACGAGTTCGGCAACATCATCGGCCCCGACGGCACGCCGCTGACGACCGCTGGCGACCCCATCGGCCCCGAGGGCACCTCTGTCGATGAGTTCGGCAACATCGTCGGCCCCAATGGGCAGCCGTACACCTCGGACGGCGATCCTATCGGCCCGCCGGGCACCACTGTCGGCCCCAAGGGTGTGATCACGACCCCTGACGACGAGCCCCTGGACTCTGAGGGCAACCCGATCGGCCCCAACGGCACCACCGTCGACGATTTCGGCAACATCGTCGATCCCTCTGGGCAGCCGCGGGACCTCGACGGCAACCCGATCGGCCCGCCTGGCACCGCCGTCGATTCGTTCGGCAACGTCGTCGGCCCCAACGGCCGACCGTTCGGGCCTGACGGAACCTCCATTGGCCCTGTCGGCACGACCGTTGGCCCCACTGGCGTCATCATCGGCCCTGACGGCGAGCCGTATGATTCCAGCGGCAACCCTATCGGACCGCCCGGCACGACTGTCGATGAGAACGGCAACATCACCGGCCCAGATGGCCAGGCGTACGACGCTGACGGCAACCCCATCGGCCCCGACGGCGTCACCGTCGGCCCTGACGGCCAGCCGGTGGGTCCGGACGGCCAGCCAATTGGCCCCGCTGGAACCACGCTGGATGAGTTCGGCAACATCGTTGGCCCCAACGGCCGCCCGCTCACCGCCGCCGGCGACCCCATCGGCCCGCCAGGTACCACTGTCGACGAGTTTGGCAACATCGTCGGCCCTGACGGCACGCCGTACGACGCCGACGGTGAGCCGATCGGGCCGCCCGGCACCGTCGTCGATGAATTCGGCAACATCGTTGACCCACAGGGCACCCCGCTGACGAAGGACGGTGTCCCGATCGGCCCGGCTGGCACCACGGTCGATGACTTTGGCAACATCGTCGGCCCTGACGGCACCATCTTTGATACTGACGGCGGCGTCGTGCCACCAAACGAGATCAGCCGCGACTTCAACTACACGGTTCCCGGCGATAACCTCCCAGATGGTGCGCAGATCCGCATCATGCCGGACGGCACCAACCAGACCATCAACGCCGCCGGGCAGCCCCTCGACACGGTTGGCAACCCCATCGGTCCCAACGGCACCACCATCAACGACTACGGCATCTTCGTTGGGCCCAGCGGCGTGCCGCTCGACCGCGCCGGTGAGGTCATCCCCGACGCTGCGATCGACCCCGACACCTCGTACATCACCAACGCTGACGGCGCGCAGCTCGCGCCGGACGGTGAAGCTCTGCCGCTGGAGGAGTCTGTTCCCCCGAACATCACGATCGGCCCCGACGGCGTGCCGCGCTCACCAGTCGGCGTCTCCCCGATTCCCTGCGGCTTCCCGTCATCCGGCTGCGTCGGGCCCCCTGGCAGCTCCATCACGCCAGGCGGCATTCTCATCGGGCCGGATGGTGTTCCGCTGCTGCGCTCCGGCGAGCCGTTCCCCGAGGGCACGACTGTTGACGACGAGGGCTTCATCCTCAGCGCTGATGCCGCCACCGGCCCCGTGCGGCTCGGCCCGACCGGCTCGCCGCTGCCGGGTGACGACTCCCTGCCGCCCAACGCGTCCGTCGCGCAGCCCGACGCGGTGCCCCGCGATGTCAACGGCACAGCCATCGTGCCGCGCGGTGGTTTCGCCAACGGAGACGGCCTCTACTTCTCAGCAGATGGCCGCCCGCTCGACCGCGCCGGCGAGCCGCTTGCGCCCGACGTCATGCTCGGCCCTGACGGCTACCTGGTCGACGGCAACGGCACCCGCGTCGGCCCCGACGGCCTGCCCCTGCCTGATGATGAGGTGCTCCCGCCCGATGTTGCTGTCACGCCGGAGGCCGTGCCGCGCAACAACGCGTCCGGTGACGCCGTCGCCGACCGCGGCACCACGGCCAACCCGGACGGCATCTACGTCGGAGCCGACGGCCAGCCGGTCGACCGCGAGGGCAACCCGATCGGCCCTGACAACACCGCCGTCGCACCCAACGGCTTCATCACCGCGCCAGACGGCACGCAGTACATGCCCAACGGCGAGGAGCTGCCTACGCCCACCGCGCTGCCGACCGGCGTGACCATCGGGCCTGACGGTGTGCCGCGCAACGAGACGACCGGCGAGCCGATCGGCCCCCGCGGCACCACAGCCACATCAGGCGGTGACATCCTCAGCCCAGACGGCGAGGTGATCCTGCAGTCTAGCAGCTCGGTGCCGGACATCGAGGTGGGGCCCGACGTGGGGCAGGAAGATGACGGCGGCGGCGGCGGCGGCCTAGCCATCGGCGGCATCCTCGGTATCATCTTTGGCGTCCTCGTGGCAATCCTCGTCGTTGGCTTCCTTGTGTGGTACTGGAATCGGCACAAGGACGACCCGCACACCCCGAGCGGTGGCGGTGGCGGCACCGGCACTGTTGGCGCCGCAACTGCTGGCGTCGCTGGCACGCGCGCAGCGCCTGTGCGCCCCCCCTCCTCCTCCGGCTGATTGCGCCTGATAGCAATGGCCGCTGCCCGTCTGCCGCATTGTGAGTATCAATATACGTTGGCCTCAACTCAAAGTTGGATTGCGCCATTTCAAGGCACATGTATAGGCAGTCTCTAGGATGTTCTTCCACATGCCACTGCGATCGATATGTGTGACATCGCTGCGTCCATGAGGGCATGTGACCTGGCTTTTGAGAAAACAAATTTGTGTCATGTGCCGCGCTCGCCTCAGCCTGTTCGCATGCTGCAGGGCGGCCCACAAATTATCTCTGCAGCCGGCCCCGCTGCGCCCGCAGGCGCAGTTGAAGCAGTACCCCCAGCTGGCGGTGGTGCTTTCGGCGCCGCCGGCGCCCGCGGCGGCGGCTTTGGCGGTGGCGGAGGCGCCGGTGCCGGTGCCGGTGCAGTCGACGGCGATGAACTTGTGGCTGTTGGCGCAGTCGCGCCCTTCCTCGGCGAGGAGACCGATGACTTCTCCGACTTCTCTGCTAGCGTGCCCGGTGGCATGTCTGGCCCCGGCGTTGCGGCTGCTGCAGCCGCCCCGCGCGGCTTCGGCGGCGCCGCCTCCCCGAGCGCCAACATCGCGTCCTCATCCGCTATGTCTGGTGGTGTCGGCGGCCCTGGCTCCCCGCACCTCGCTGCCGCACCGATGGACGTGGTGCGCCTCAAAACAATGATTGTTTTGATATGTACCCTACCTAACTCAAAAATTTTTTAATATCATCGTACTTCTTACAAACAACGTACTAGAAGCCGCTGCCCTGGCTGTGTCCGCAGCATGCCAAACCTCTTGTCATGCTCCAGTGTCCACAGAGTGTCTGCTGTGAGACTGACGCGGGTGGACTGCTCGTGCAGAGCGCTGCCAAGGCCTCAGCTGCCCCTGGCATGCACGACGCTGCCTTTGGATCCATCGACGCACCCCCTGGCGGCTTCAACGGCACCGGCGGCGCTGCCGCCGAGGCCCCGGCCCTCGGCGCCGCCGCTCCCGCCGCAGCCGCCGTTGCGCCCGGCTTCGGTGGCGTGCCCGCCTTCGCCGGAGCTGCCGCACCCGCTGCTGCCGCCCCTGGCGTTGGTGGCGCACCCGCCCCTCTGCCCCCTATGGAGACCTCCGACCGCAACATCATGCTGCAAACCGACCCCCTGCCCGACCCCATGGCCTCCGCGGACCCGCTCGGCGGCCCCTCGCCCCTTGGCGTCCCCGCTGCCGTCATGGCCGGCGCCGCAGGCCTCGCCGCAGGTGCTGGCATCGGCGCCGCTGCCGCCTCAGGCGACCGCACCGACAAGACCACCTCCAGCGCGACCAACCCCGCCGCAGGCACCAGCTCGACGCGCCCCTCCGCCACATCCGGCGCCGCCTCCGACGTCGTGTTTGCACCGCACCCCGGCATCTCCCTCTCCTCCCGCGCCCCCGACGACTCCACCTCAACCCTCCCGGCCACCCCTGTCGCCCCCGGCGCCTCTGCCACCGTCTCCACCCCCCTCCTCTCCAAGGCCCTCGACGCCGCCGCGCGCTCCCCCCGCCCCTTCCTCGACCGCTACGAGCTCTACGATTCCAAACACCGCGAGTTCACAGACACTGCCGTCGTGCAGCGCGCGCGCGGCAAGACCGACGGCCTCGAGTACGCAATCAAGTTCTTCACCTCCCGTGCGGCCTACGAGCGCGAGCGCTCGATGTATGCCGACCGCGACCTGCGCGCCGCACTGCCCCCCGTCACCGAGATTCGATCGAACGAGGACGGCGAGGTCGTCGCTGAAGACGGCTGGGTGTTCCCACCCTTCATCATCACCGACCGCGGCGAGAGCCTGGACACATGGGCGCGCAACAAGCGCGACCCCGGCTTTGCCGCGACCGTGCGTGTTCTGCGTGACGTGGCCGGCCAGGTCAAGGGGCTTCACGCGCAAGGCCTCGTGCACCGCAACCTCAATCCTGAGAGCATCCTCTGGCGCCCCAAGCACCAGACCTGGTCCCTGGACGACTTTGGCTGCGCTGACGTCGCCGGTGCGCCTCCCTCGCCTGCTGTGCTGCGCCTGCTGTGCTGCTCTGCCGCGGGGTGCAGCTGCCTGACACCACCCCCGTTTGCACAGCTTCCAGCGCGTGGTGTCCATGCATAGTGTATACGCCTGTGCTCTGCCGCTTAGCTTTCCATATGCCAGCCTGCTGTCTGCCACCTTGTGCCGCATGCTGTGTCTGGGCACATCGATTGTCGCTGAGGGGCTGGCGCTGTTGCAGGCACGATGGCAGAGCTGTCCAACGTGTCCCTCGACTTTGCCGCGCCGGAGATTGTGCGCGCGCTGGAGGCTGGCAAAACCCAGATGAAGGTCGAGGCGAGCCAGGACGTGTGGGCTCTGGGCATGGTCGCATACGAGCTGCTCACCCGCTCCCGCGCCTTCCCCTCCGGCATGGCACAGCAGGACATCTGCGACCAGATCACCGGCCGCGCCATGCTGCCGTGGGAGAATGAGGCGACCAAGCGCAAGCGCCTGCTGCAGCTCAAGCAGCTCAAGCCCAGCGTGCTTGCATGCCTGTCGCGCAACCCCGCAGAGCGCCCGACCGCCGAGGAGCTGCACGCCTCCTGGATTCGCACGCTGAATCTCACCAAGTAGGCGGCCCCGCGGGCCGTGTGTGTCTGACGCGTCGGCAGTTGTTGCGTTTGTGTCGCACCGGCAAGGAGTTTGCCCGGATGTGGCCGGGGGTGCAGGCCGCAGGCCCGCCCCCCGGCCGGTGATGGAGCCGTTGAGGCTTCCGTGAAGATTTATGGCACTACGAGCAACATGAACGTACGAATAAGAGGCGGCGTGGAGTCCAGAATAAGGTGAGTGCTGGGCGCGGCTCCGGGCGCGCTGCCTGCGCATGCCCCCTGCCCCAGCGCGAGCCCCGCTGGGCCGCTGCTGCATGGCTCCGGTGCCTCCAGTGCCGCCGTGCTGGCCCCTTTGAGTCGCCCGCTGCTGCACGCGGCGGGCGCATGTCTTTGAATCTGATCACTACGAGGGTCCGCCCGAGGCGCACGTCACGAGGCAGTCCTGCAGCGCGCAGCGCGCACAGCACGCTCCTGGTCTGCTTCCGTTGGGGCAGGGCTGGGCGTGCCGGGTGCAAGGCGCAGCATGCAGGTGCCAACGCTGCTGCTCGGGGTCCCGTTTTGCTGGACTTGTATTAATGGCTTTCGTTGTATTCTGGGTGGAGCGGCTCTGCCGCAGGACACTTTTGCAGATGGTGGCGGGAGTTTGTGCTCCCCGGGCCTCTAGCTTGCTGTAATCTGCTCGTGAGCAAGTGTCTCAACTCCTGTCGCTGCCTGTCATCGGGAATCGCTCCCACATGATTGTTTGTGACTGGGCCTGTGGTCTGATCAGCGTCATTGTGTATGCCCTGCACACGAGCAGGCTCCACAGTCCACCAGTCTGCGTGGACGTGCATGTAGTTTTGAATTCAAGCAAATAACTCGTCACTTGGTCGTGTTCAGACGAAGCGCTGGCACTCGGAAAGGAAACTGGCTGCCAGTATCGCATTTAGTCAAGTACACACTGACGATGAGTCGTACCTCTGTATTCTACCACCTTGTGGAGCATACATCTGGAACGTATCTCAGTCAAGTACACATTGGGCTTGTTTATACATGGAAGCCATGACAGTTGAACTTTGCATTGAAAACTCTTTGTTACTGGTGTGCAAGGTACCACCCATTTGCAATGCTCTGGCCGTTCGTTCAACTCGATGAAGCTGGGTTACTCATGCAGCATGGCTGGCATGATTTGTGTATGGAAATTATTTCCCCCCTGCACGAGCGTCCACGCATGATCATATTTGTCTGAGAGCTCTCCTTTCAGCACACCTCAAGAGGCAGAACCAGTGAGTGGTCATTCTGGTGCACCGCTGCCATGTCGGGGCGGCTCTCCAAGTTGGTGTTTGTCATGAACACGTACAAGAAGCTGTCTTGTGCGTTGCAGAGAGGGAATGCCAACATGTATGCTCAGTCGCTGTCGGCAATTGCGCGTGTGACCGGTAAGCACTTCATGCCGGGCTTGGACGTGCCGGTAGAGCAGTTCTGAGTGTGTTGTGAGCCGTGCTGTGAGCAGCAGTGGAGAATAGCGTGCGATAATGTTTCGAGGCAAATGTAGCGCAATACAGAAGCTGCTGTGTTGCTGTTTGTGTACGGCACTCAGCCATGGTGAATGTTTTTGATGCATTGCCATGAATCGTAGCTCTGTGTTCCACCACCTTGTGGTGCGTACCTCTAACGTATCACATCATTCTGGTGCGCACTGCAACCTGGCTACAGGCCTTGCACCACCGACTTCCTCACTGTTGGGGTTATAAGCCCACTCCGGACGAACATGATGGCACATGAGGCCAACCTTTAAATCGGCTGGTAGATTCAAACCCCTTGCAAACCCCCTGTTTCAAAGATATGCTTGAACGCTCTGTTTGATCGACCCGCTCGAACGCATAAGGTCGAATATTCATCCAATATAGCATGACCACCCGAACTTGGAGGAACAAATACATGCACACAACTAAAGCACTGCATCGTGGAGTCTGGTTTGTGTTTGTGTGTGGTCTCTGGGCCTGTGTCAAGCAGTGGTCTTTTCGAATGTCTTGAATGCTCATTGTCTTCAGTCAGATTTGCAAATTGTAAGATGTGCCAGGAATTTGTGTAAGCTACATCTGCATCAAACTAAGATAGGGCAGAGCTGGGGTTGTGTGTAGCGTGGAGAAGATTGCAGCAAACACGATTCGGTGCCACACTGTGCACAGTGTGGCACACCTGATTTGTACGGGCCTGCACTCGATTTGGTGGTCGCTCTGATTGATGACTGGATGTTACAGCAGACGTTCACAGCTTTTTTGAGCTGCTCTCAGGCTTGATACAGGCTGACGAAAAACCGCTTGCTACAGTGAAACTCCTGTGAGTGCATGGAGGTCCCGCCCGACTCGATGGTTCAGAAGTTGAACTGAGCACTTTCTGATACCTCCCAGATACCGGTAAGCACTTACAAAAGAGTGCACAGGAACATGCGGGAGCAAAGCCACCACTACAGACGAACTGAATTCCGATTTGTCAGATTCCCCGTGCTCGAGAATAAATAGGGATAATCAACCACGCTTGAGGGATGTCAACGTCCCCTGGATACGCCAGCCATGGTGAACGCTCTGAAATGCCTTCGTCGGAACCACCGCATGAGCAAAAGACTTCGATTCAGCAGGATGCAGTTTACAATAGTGCCCGGCAGTTCAGCCCACAATCAGCACTGCCACGTGTGGCCATTGCAGAACCGTGGCCGATTTTGCTCTCTTTTCGAACTTCACTGAAACAATTTGCTTCGCTCACAAGTAAAGCTGGACTTACTTAGAAAGTTCCAGTTGGTAAGACAGTTGCTGTAACGACCTTACCCGGCAGCCGGAGCCAGGCACTCTCTCCCTTGCTGCCCTTCGAGCTGTCCCAGCATCACCACAGCCGCAACATGTTGTGCTGCCATCCGTAATTACAACGCGTTCCTTCAGACCACCTGTGAGACCGGCAGCTAGCAGTCCGGCAAGTATGTGCCGGTTGTGAGTGCTGCGCTGTGCAAGCTTTGCATGCTGCCCGCCGACGACATGGCAAGGCCGCCGCCGCCGGATACGGCGCCATAAGAACAGCTTTTGTCTGCTTGTGGAGTCGGGTGCATGTTGGCAGTGGGGGGGAGCGGCAGGAAGGAATACGGTGTGCTCTGCGTGCCATGCGTGCCCTGCGCGCTCTGCATGCTGGCCTGCAGCTGCGGCTGCTGCTGCAGCGACGCGGACACAGCAAGGTCGTGCGAGATGTCCCCAAGCTTGCGCATCTGCAGCAGGCACGCACGAGTGATGCGCCTGTAATTACGCGCAACTGATCGCTGGCAGGGGGGTTGTATGCGTGCCAACGCATGATGCATGCAGTCTGCAAGAACTACAGTGTGGCGTGATGGGTCGTGGACGGAACTAAGGAGTGGCAACCACACCGCATGCTGTGTGCTGGGGTCCACAGCACAGACACGCAATGACACGGGCAGGCGCGCAAGCTTGCATTGGCTGTGATGGACCCCTGAAACCCGGCATGGGCCGATACAGATTTGCGTGGGCAGCGGGCGAGGCATGTGCCGGGCCGCAGCGCGCATGCTGGGCCGATGACCAGCGCCACACCAAGTGGCCGGTCAGAGTGCCTTTCACTAAGCACAAAGATTGTGCGGTGCGTTTCGGGTGCAAGGGTTGTGCAAACATCAGGTATCAGCATGGCCGCGGGAACAGCATGCGTGTGCGGAGGCAGCGGCAGCGGCAGCACACGTCGTTGCCGTCCACGTCATCAGCGCTGCCGGCAGAGAGCGCAGCCGAGGCGCCACCCGGGGTCAGCTGCGCCGAGGCGCCGCCGTGGCCGCCGGTGAGCCGTGAGGATGCGCCGCCCAGTCGAGAGCTGACGCCACCCAGCCGCGAGCTGCCGCCGCCGCTGTCGTGGCTCGCCGTGGCGCGCAGCGTGGCTGTCACTGCTGCGTATGCTTGCGGGAAATCCTCGTTCTCGTCGAACTCATCCTCCTCGGAGATGTCGAACGGGTCGTACGGGTCAAAGCCCCTCTTGCCTCCTGCACACAGGCATTGATAGCATGGTGAGGCCCCCTCTGGCCTTGCTTATCAGTGGCGTGGTGCCTATGCAGGTTGGGCCTGGACTGGTTTTAAACAATTGGGCTCTGGTAGGAGGTGCGCGGGGGCCGCACCGTACGAGGGGAAGGCGGCGCCGATGCGGAAGCGCGGGACGCGCAGCTGCCGCGTCGGCAGCGCGACCAGCGTCGACGTCTTGGCCGTGCTGCGCGCGTGCTGCGTGTTGAGGTGCGCCAGCACGCGGAGCTCAAACGCGTCGGTGCTGCCGCTGCGCGCTGGCTGCTGCATCAGTGCGATTCGATCCTGGATGAACTTCTGCACAGCACACATCCCGCATTTCAGGCGCACAGCACACAGCGCGCACACAGCACAACTTGCATACACAAAGCTTGCCGGCATGCATTGGCATGTGGACAGTGTGGAGTGCTGGGTGGGGGGGGGGGGGGCGGGTCGGGGGAGAGGCACACAGCCCAGAGCGTGGTCTGGATGAGGAGGCCGGCAAGCTCGCGCTGCTGCTGCGTGGCGAGTGCTGCGGCAAACTGTTCGTGGTGGAATCTCCAGCCGCCCTCGCCGTTCACGATGTGATCCTCCGGCATGAACACCGGCGCCGCTGGCGCCACAGCGGTGGCTGCGCCGCCGCGGCGGCGCTCGACACGCGCGCTGCGCACGCTGCGCAGGCGGCCGGACATGTCGCTGGCGAGGCGGAGGGGCGCGGAGAGTGCACGCATGAGGCTCTTGCTGAACTTGGAGGTGCCGGAGGAGGCGGTGGCGGCGCGGCAGGCCGCCGCGGGGCCCTTGATGTGGTCGCGGTAGGTTCCGAGCGTGGCGGCGAGGAAGCCATGCATGGCGCTGGTGATGGCCGCGTTGCAGGTGTAGTCATTCGGTGACGTCACATGCGCCTGCATGCATGGTATGCCTTTCACATCTCCGCCTAGGGCCAGGAGATCCCATCGGACGTTGAAAAGCACGAAACAGCAGCATGTGTGTATGTCCTTTTGTGTCAGAAAAACATAGTCACTATGGCGCAGTGGCCATGCGGGCGCGCAATCATCACCATCCGTACGAGGTTGGAGTCACAGCACGCAGCACGCCCAGTTCGCACCTTGAGGCTCTCAAAGTCGGAGCAGAGCCGCTGCCAGCCGGGCAGCACGCGGCTGCAACAGCCGATGCTGCCGATCGGCGGCTGCACCGTGCCGGTGTCCAGGTCCACCTCGAGCCGTCCGGGCACCGTCGGCACGCCCCCCGCAGCACGCAGCGCGGCCGGCAGCCCGGCCAGCACCGGCCGCGGCCCGGCGAGCAGGTCCAGGCGGCCGGCAGGCACCAGCGGCAGCAGCGTCACACGCCAGTGCAGTGGCGTGAGGAGCGTTGCGGCGGCGGCGGTGGCCGTTGCGGCGCGTGCTGGGCTCGCGGAGATGAGGAGGCACGGGCGCTCGGTGAGGAGCGCCGCGGCGAGGCAGGCGAGAGCTGGCGGGGGCAGAGCGTGAACGAGCGCTGCGAGTGGCGCGACGATGCGCGCTGGGTCTGCTGCGGCCAGCGTGACTGGCTGCGGCGGGACCTGGATCTCGGTGAAGGACTGGCCGGTGCGGAGGCGGCGGACTGAGGGGCCTTTGGAGAGGGTGGGTAGGGTTATGGCGATGGGGTGGAGGGGGGCGAATGGGTAGTCATTGCGGGGGGGGAGGGGGATCTGTAGGATCGTGTTCGCCAAGGGGTTGGCGGCGATTGCGGCATGCAGGGCCAGCAGGAAGGATCGGGCCTGGGAGGTGGCGGGGAGGGTGGCTGGGGGGCCGCGGGGAGTCTGGATGGCAGCCGAGAGGAGGAACGCGAGGACGTCCGTGGCGTGGTGCAGGGCCTGGAACCAGGGCCAGGGGGCGAGCAGGCATGCGACGAACTCGCGGCTCCGGGAGGGCTGCATGCATGCGGATGTTCAGTCAGAAGCACGTTGCAGTGGCAGGCTGCACATTGTGGCGGAGCAGGGCGGCAGATGCCTGGCGGTCACATGCATGCTGGTGGTTCAACCAGCATGAGCGCGGGGCGGGAGGGGTCTCACATGGAGAGGTGTGGAGCTCGAGTGCGAGGAGCTGAGTGCGATGGCGGGCTACACGATCAGGTTCCGCTCGCCTCCAATCCAAACACCCCCTCCCCCCCCCCGCCCGCGAGGCAAGAGGAGAGGGGTGGCGTGACCATTCGGTAGGGGGGTGTGCAGGATTGAAGTTGGGCATGTACCATAACAAGGATGAGCAAGCTGTCGCAGTGTGGGTGTACAAGGGGGCGGTGCACGCGGTGTGGGTGCTGGGGTGGCTGGATGTGCTGTATGGTGTCTTACACAGAGACCGAAGCATCAGCCATTGAGTGCGGTGCTCTCTACCCGCACAAG
This sequence comes from Ulva mutabilis, assembly GCA_900538255.1. Taxonomy (NCBI): domain Eukaryota; kingdom Viridiplantae; phylum Chlorophyta; class Ulvophyceae; order Ulvales; family Ulvaceae; genus Ulva; species Ulva mutabilis. The sequence goes on along the minus strand of UNSF01000055.1, from coordinate 413,468 downwards.
CGCACACTGGCACCAGGCCTGAGCTCGTGGCTAAAGGGGTGTGCTGGCCGTGGGCTCGCAGCGGAGGGTTTGCGATCGCAATTAGGTACACCAAGTGACAGCAGCGAGGCATGTAATGTATAGCAATGCTTGCTGAAGCAGTGGGCGGGTTGTGTCGGCAGCTGGTTGTGAGAGCGCGTGGTCAAACAGTACCTGCCCTTTCGATGCCTCGCTGTAGCGCATCAGCACGGATGGCTATTCCTTTGAGATAATATGATGACGAACAGATACAAAGTGTGCTGGAAAACGCAGCAGCTCAGCCGTGGGCGCTGCCGGTGCGGGATTGTGCCCCGAGTCGCTGCGCTTGCCTCGTCAGCCGCGCGACATGTTCCCACTGCGCAGGCCATGCGGGCTATACTGAACAAGGATACAAGCGTCAGCTGACATCGAAACGCACCACTGCTATCTGTCTACAGAATCCGTGCGTTCCGCTGCCGTCCGGTGGCATAAAGTGGAAGGGCTCCGGCTTTCGTTGAAGGGTGTCGCTTGGACCCAGCGGGAAGCAGAACGGCACCACAGCCTCCGCCCAGCCAAGATGAATATCATTAGCATAGTCTGGTCTGCTGTGGTACGCGAGACACGCTGACAGTGTGCCTTCCGGTCCACCTAAAGTGCTCCTAACTGCGATGAAGAAACCAAGCCTCGCGGCAGGCTGGTCCGCAACTGTTGCTGTACTCATGACAAAGTTGTATTATCTCAATAGCTGAAAGCGGCTGCCCAAGGCGCGGTGCGGCCTTTAGGTGCCAAACGCTGCTGTCATGACAGACGCAGCGGTCGCTGCACTCGTGGGCATGAGTCGTGAGAATGATGCTGGCATCATGCGATGTGTTGTGCACACTATCGACGGTGCGAAGCAGCCAGGTACTATACAATCAATCGCGGAACAATAGACCCTGGCGCATGCGCCGGCAATGGCGATTTCTTTCTGCCACATGGGATTCGCAGCGACAGATCGAGAGGCGAGGCCGCGACTGCGAGTTCATCATCGGGATGTGCACACATGCATGGTAGCCCTGGACTGCGAAGTTGGCCGGAGGGCGAGGCACCTGCCTCACGCGGGACTGTAGAGTGTTACACGGACTGTAGAGTGTGGTGTCGATGCATGCTGGGCGCACATCACTGCTGTGCGTTGATATCCGTGTAACTCGGCTGTGCGCACGGACCCATTGAGGACTGCCGCCGCGCCGTGCACGGCCGTGGAGCCCTGGAGTGCGAGGCGCGCCAGGCCTTGCAGAGGCAGTGAGGCCTTTTATGGGGATATGATGCGCCTGTTTTGGGGACATGTGGCACGCCCCTCAGCGTCGAGGCCTTGCCAGTACGAAGAGCCGACATCGATCACGCGCACGGAATGGCGCGACCACATCGTGTGTGGACATGGCCCTCTTGATCCAGTAGATCGTGTGCAAGAGCAGATTCGCCATGCGTGTGAGCAGCATTGGCAGAAGGTATTGAAGTGCCCTTCAGCGTAAGCACAGGTGGTACCTGAACGCGCTGCGGATGCCCGATCGGCGTTGCAGCGCACCCATAATAGCCGAAAGTACAGCTTTGAAGCCGTTGTACCCACAAGCTCTGCATTTTCTGCGTTGTATTGGGGTTTTCGATCGTATCGCGTTTCGAATGATTGCCATTAGCTGTAGCTGCCGCTGGACCAACCAACCCAGCAAACTGGCCGGATCCTGTTCAGATATGTACACTGCGACCGCAAAGTCACGGCCTGCCCGGCTTTATCAGCTGATATAATGCGCCTAGACATGGTCGATGCCCGCGTGCAGCCGTGTCCGTGCAGTCCGAGTCGATACAGCGACAGCACCACAACGGCACTGAGTGTTCTGGTCAAGCGTGCGTTCTCCGTCACCCAGTCACGAGGACAGATGGACTAGGTGTTGAGTCGTGACCGAAACGAACAACTCGTGCTCATGCTCCAACTGCGGTATTGACAGCTCGGTCTAATCAGAAACAGCAAGGCCGGTGCCATCATGGGATGGGACGCAGCAGTTGGCCTGGATATACCTATTGTATAAGATCTTGTGCCACCTTTTGTGGGGCCGGGTTGGGGAGCAAGGCAAGGGCACGACTGCCCCGCGCTTGGTTGGAATTGGCAAGATCAGCCTGATATGATATGTGTATGTACACAAAGGATCAGAATAATATTTCCAAGCAGCTTGTAGCTTCAGGTGCTTGTGTGAAGGCGACTGGGTGCAGGTGTCGACGGCAATTGCATAGTTCTGCCACCTCCAGGCAAACTCGCCACTGTGCAGCAGCTGCATCAGTTGCGGTCCACTCTGTGTAGACCATACCACCACGTTGCAACATGCAAATGACCATGCAGCTCTGGGAACACATAATGCCCAGGCCAGAAGCTCTAGAGTTGGTGTGAGCGCATTTGCACAATTGCCCAAGGCTTGCTCACTGCCACAACAGTGGGCAGGAATAAATCCAGCATAGACCTGAATTGAATTGCAGAGTTAGATCTAGCCCGGCACGTTTGTGCAGGGCTTGCATCGGTCTGCTGGTTGCAGTATACCAGAGTGGTTCAACTATCACTCACATGTGGGCATCGTGATTTGCACCACACGCACCTGCAGTGCGGGAATGTCTAACCGTCGCTCAAACAACCAGTGCGGCGATGTAGTTGTGTTGAAGCCATTACTAGACATGTGGGTTTTGGGCAACATTTTGCGTCTGGCGCACCATTGCTACCTGAAGGGTGGTTGCTGGGACTGGAGTGCTTGCTTGCTTTGGCCCTAGCTGCTGCATAGATCTCCTGATGCAACACAGTGCCAGACGTGTAGGCCACAAAGCAAGTGTGATCATTTGACCGGGCCAGAGGCAACCGGCGCCCCACTGCTGCCGTGACCTGTTCACAAGGAGCACAAGCAGGGAGTGTTACAACTCGGCCACTGACAAGACAGCCACACGCGCAGCAGCGCATGCATGCCGGGTGTTGTTCCCACGTCAGCACTGCGTGCCGGGCTGCGTTCATCCCAAGCAGCCCGGAACACACCCACGCCACAACCGTGGGACTGCATACATCCATTCCTACGGTGATGCCATACACATGAGTAGTTGATTATTGTAGTTACGGCAGTGAATTATTCGACTGGAATCGGCCCGGCGGCTGGCGGCAACATCAGCCGGAGTGGCCGCGCCCAGGGCGGTACTGAAAAGGCGACCCTGCACGCCGCGAGGTCCATGCAACGGTCCATGCATCGGGCGCCATGCATCGGAGCCCGCGCTGTGATGGCACGCATGCCTGCGCCCCGGGTCTGCTGATCACACGAGTGGCTGCAGGCGCACTCCACCTCTGCATCTCCCTTGCGCACAACACTGTCACCCGGCGGTGGCATATGCATGGCCACAGGTGGTCCGCGTGCGCATGCACCACCTCCACCGCAAGACGCGGTTGTCGCTGTGGCATGAAGTCTCCACCTCTGCCGCTCAGACGGGCTCCCACGGGCGGCAGCAGTGTGAGTCTTGGGGGATTCGGCGAGCAGCATGGGTCCACTTTGACCACAGTGGATCCACTGTGGGTAGGGGCTTCGGCACACTGCAGCGTGGTGGTGTGGAGGCGTTGCCCCGCTCCACGGTCTCGCTCTTGCCAGCAACTCCCTGTGCGTCGGTGCGGGAGCTGCGCCAGAGATCGGCCTGCGTCGCAGGCTTGCTACAGCCACGTCGAAGCTGTGCCTTGTTCCGACGTGGCCGTTCAGCAAACGAGTGCCTGCTTGCAGGATGTGGCTGGGGCTGAGGCCATCCTGTGGTGTCGCATCCACAGCGGGGGGATGGGGTTTGGGCTAATGTGGGTGAACAGCGGGAGGGGGGGGCTTCTGGAGAGTGGGGCTCCTGCAGGAGAGGGCGCCACAGTGTGCAGCTGAGGAGCCGCGGCATATGTGGGTGGCGGGTGGCGCCTACAGGGGAGTTGGGTACCCATGGGTTATGTGTGGGGTGAGAGGCTGTTGTTGATGGCAGAGCGGCACTTGTTCGCCTCCGCGAGGCGCTTGAACGCTGGCCGCAGCACGGCTTGCGTGCTGGTCGGCACATGCATGCGCTGCACATGACACGCCGTCTGTCAGCAGGGCGCTCGGGCCCGGGCCACACATGTTGTGACCTGGACTTTGCCGGAACACGTTTCCGGACCAGGTTTGGCCGCGGCGATGCAGGCCAGATGCTGCGGCCATGAGGGCCGCGCTCTGGGCATGTGACAGTCACTCGGCGGCGAGTTCACTCAGTTCAAAAACACCTTTCCAGAGTCTGCCCGGCAGTCCGAACACGGCGCAGGAGCGGGCGAGGGCCATGAGCGCGCCACGAGGCAAAGCGAGGGCAGAGCGCAGAGCGCAGCGACCGTTACCATGTCAGGCTCCACGGTCTGGCTGAGAAAACTGGCAGGTGCATGTTTTCACAATCCAGAGATCAGGAGGGCAAGCACACAGGGCCACGCCGGGGGGGGCGGGGCGCGGGGGGGGGAGGCGGCGCACCCAGTGCAGCGCGAGGCGGACCATCTCGTTGGCCAGGTCGGGCAGCTCGGCACGCTCCGGCAGGCGGGCCGCGCTCGAGCTCCCCTCCAGCTGCCGGCTCACGCGCCTCCACAGCGTCGCAAACTGCTTGAACACCGAGAGCAGCTTCGCTGTCACGTCCTGCACGCTCTGCGGCTCTGATATGCGTGCTGTCAGCTGTGTGCTGTGGGCTGCGTTCCGTGGGCTGTGTGCTCAGTGCTGTGGACTGCGTGATCTCAGGTTTATGCTGCGAGGTGCCTGCCGAGCGGTGCCTGCTGAGCGGTGCATGCAGGGATGCGGTGATAAACATGTTTCCAAAGCACACCAAACCCTGGCAGCCAGCGCGTGCCACAGCATGATGAGCGTCGCTGGAGTATGCACCAAGAGGTGACAGCGCAGGTGGCAGGCAGCTCGTGCAACAGCCGAGAGGGCAGCTTCGCGCTGCGCGAGGCGGAACAGTACTGGGGCGGTGGTGGCGCCGGGTGCTGGACTGGCGGCCGCTGCAGGACTGCAGCTGCAGTCAGGAGAGCGCGGCCGTGGTCGGCGAGGTGTGCAAACACAGCACGAGATGACACAGAACGAGATGATAAAGGGGGTGTATGGTGCAGGCCTCCGTCAGATGTTTAGCCATGCATGCACAGAAGCCGTCCCACACGACCGCCTCGGCGCTCGAGCGTGCTCGCATGAGCTCAAGCGTACATGAACGTTCATCAACCGGCAAACGTGTTGACATGGTTAGGCTACTGTGGGAGCACTCATGCATGCAGAGGGCAGGTGGGCGGTGGCGGCAGCGCACCACCCAGACGTTGAACATGTTGGAGGGGATGTCGCCCTCGAAGAGACGAGCATCAATGTCGCCGGCGAGGAAGGTGAAGCACTCTGTGTTGTCGGGCAGCATCCGCTGCAGCACCTGCATGCGCAGCCGAGACGTCTGCAACGCTGCCTGTCCACCAGACTCTGCTGTCCGCTCACATGCCTGAGGTCAGGTGTATTTCCATGCTGTGAACGGGCGTGCTCATTGATGAGACCACAAGGGCCTCTGCCATGGCTGAGTCAGCTGCCGTGCTACCGAGAGAGTCCAAGACTGCTGGTCGGCATGAACAGTCTGTTCTGCTCCCTAGTGATCTGGCCTGCAATGTGGCTTCAAGACGTGTGGTCGTCAGACATGTTGTCATCTGTGCATGTAGATCCACTCCCTGGTGAAGATGCAGCTCGCAGGGGCAGGCGTGGCGAAGCTCGGTGGCCGGGCAGCGGCATGCATGGCCACAGCGCCATGACACAACCGGTCAGGTGCTTGCAACCACAAGAGCTGGCGGGGTGCATGGTGGGGTGCATCAGCACTGGAGAATAGCGTGTGAGAATGTGTCGAGGGAACTTTAGCGCAATACAGAAGCTGCTGTGTTTCTGTCTGTGTACGGCGCTGCCATGGTGATTGATTTTTGGTGCATTGCCATGAATCGTGCCTCTGTGTTCTACCACATTGTGGAGCATACTTCTGTAACGTATCTCACCACAAGAGCTGGCGGGGTGCATGTGTATGGGCGACAGGAAGGTGCTGGCACGGGCATGGTGCACCCGTGCCTGTGCCACTGGGAACATGCAGGCCTAGGCCTACACAATGAGTCCCAGGGTGCGTCGGTGTGAGGAGAGGTGTTGGGGAGGGGTGAGTGGCTCTGGGTGGCTCTGCGGGGCCCTTCCGGCAACATGTCATGGCAGTGCGGCGATTGTCGCATGCATGGCGATGGTGCAGTCCGCAAGACCTGCGCAAGACCGGTGCAAAAGCGTGCCACATAGATGTGGCCACAGTGTGCTTGATGGAGAGGCGCGCAGCTGGAAGCGCAGGCAGGTGTTAGGAACCGCTAAAGCGAGGGCTGGGAGCATTGAGGAGCGAGCTTCGGGAACAGCGGAGCAGCTATGGGCGAGTGATAACTGACACTTGTGTGCGGTTTGTGAGTGCATCCTCTTCGTGAGTGCATCCTCTTTGTCATGTGACGGCAGCAAGACTGGTGATCTCAGGCCCACGCCAGCAGCACTCTTGTCAAAACAAACTTGCCAGTGGCTGCAACATGGGAATGCCACGCGAAACTTGCTATTGGCATCAACACGGGATTGCCACAATCACTGGCAGAGGGGCACACACTGCATGTCGGGGCATGCCACATGATGTTGAAACTGGACCTCACAGCTGGACCTCACAGCCGTGAGACATATGCCATATGTTCCCCAGACCGTGAAGAGTTGCATCCTGTGGCATGCCCCTTATGTACATGCCCTAAAGGAAGTGCACAGGGGGGTGGTGATTTAGGCAGCATGCATGCATGGGGTCCCACTAATGCTGTCCTGTGTCTGGCCAACAGGCAGTCTGTCCTGGGCGATTGCAGACTGCAGATTGCTGTGTGTCGCAGCAATGATGCTGCAGCAGGGAGTGACCTTACGTACGTATCACAGCTTGCTAGTGCCCAGATTGCTAGTGTCAAGTATACATTGAGTTGCCAGGACTGGAATCGCAGGCAACTGATCTAAGCCCAATCTTTTTTCCTATGTGGCATGCACACCGGGGGCAACAGTCACAGCAATGTGCATGTGCCAACTTGGTGACACAGGCAATCACTGGCATGCCACGGCACATGCATGCATTGCATGCATAAATTAGCAGTCACATGAAGGGCAACCCTGCATGGAACAGGGCCCTCTTCAGAGCTGCTGTGTACATCATGTACACAGGCATGGTACTGGAGGCAGATCTGCAGATCTGTTTGGGGGTACCTCTATCCACTGGTATCCTTCTGGAGTCATGGAGTGGGAAGGCCGTGAGCAGACAACTGGCGCTGCCCGGGCATGCGTCTGCCCCCATGTGTGCCAGCAGCTCACTCTGCTTGCCTGTCTGCCACTTGACTGTCTGACTGGCCCAGCAACTGGCCTGGGTTATCATGTACTGTGCTATGACCGCATGCTGCGGATGGCCTCTGTGCACACAGAGGGTCAGCCTCCGCAGAATGGCTTACTGCAGAGGAGCATTGTCCAGCACGGCCATGCATGCGGTTCGTCCACAGCACAGGCATGCTAGGCAAGAATCCCTCGCCACAGCATGACACGATGCTGTGAAATCTGGTGGCCACAGCAACTGCAGACTTGAGTCGGTGAGGTGTGCAGCAAGTATGGCGTGCGCGTACTTGGCGGCAGCAGCGCTCTGTGTGGCAGTTTGCTAGTGCACGGGTGTTTTTGATGATCTGCTGCAGACGTTTGAAATCGTAAGTGCAAGTGACAGTGCTGAGGCTGCTGGGGAGCATGCGGGCTGGGCGCAGCACGAGGCTCGGGGCTGGGCGCACCTGGGTCTGTGTGAGCAGCACGTTGCACAGCGCGACGAGCTTGTGGGCGTGGCGCACGACGTTGCTGAGGCGCGGCGCTGACGCCTGCGACTGCCAGCCGAGCAGAAAGGTAACCCACGACTTGGTGCGCGTGACGCTGCTGGGGTCTGGGAGGCGCGCGGACACGTGCGCGAGCGCGCGGCACAGGCTGCGCGCGAGCACGCGGTAATGCCCGACGAGCAGCTGGCAGTAGTCGTCGTTGAGGTGGTGGCCGGAGGGGAACAGCGTCGAGAGGTGCTTCCGGAAGGTGAGTGCGGCGACGACCTTGTGGCCCCGCCGCTGCGGGTCGTCCGGGATCGTGTCCGGCGTCCTGCATGGCCATGCATATGCCTGTGAAGCTCAGCACAGCAGCCGCAGTCTGCGAATGGTGCTGTCTTCAAGTTGCCTTGCGCGTGGAGGCGCTGCGGTGCGTGCTGCGCGGAATGGCGGACGCTGCGGCGGCATCATTGGTGTGCTGGAGGCAGGCTGGGGAGGGGTGGTCGTTCCCGCGCAGCGCGGGAACCCTGAGCTCCGGCCACAGCTCAGGCTTCGGCAGCGCCTGCGGCTGCAGCACAGCCCGCCTTGCGGAAGCCCTGCGCACGCTCGCTGCGGCGATGCTTTGAGAGGAGGTCCGGCCGGCGTTGAGCATGCATGTGATGCGCATGGGCCGCCGTTTACACGGTCGGGTATAGTAGCCTGCTGCCACATGCAGCTGACACGTCGCAAGCGACGTGCCACACTGGCCGGCCATGCTGCATCCGGAGGCGGGGCCGGACGTGTGGCTGGAGGCGGAGCCGGAGGCGGGGCTGGGGCGCACCGAGGCATCATCAGCTCCCCCAGCATCTCGATCAGAACATCGGCCCAGAACGGCCAGTCCCGGTCCAGCTTCAGTCCAAACCGCTCCGAAACCTCCTTCGACAGAACAAACTCTGCGACGGAGTTGAGCTTGCGGGTCAGCAGCGACGCGATCGAGAGGCCTCGCTCCGTGACGCGCTCCACATGCATCTGCAGGCTCGCGCGCGCAGCGCGCGCAGCGGCGCCGCTCTGGTGGCCTCCGGTGCCGAAGAAGCTGGAGTAGCCGGAGGGTGAGGTGGCTAGCGGGGACGCGATGGAGTGGGTGGGGGTGAGGGTGGGGGTCACGCGGGGGGGCGGGGTCGCGATGGGGGCGCATGGCCGCTGGATCGCCCGCGGGGGCTCGATGAGGGTGTCGTGGGCGACAACCCCGTGCGACTGGGGGGGTTCCACGTCGAAGGAGCCGCGGCCCTGGCTCGTGCTGTGCGGCTGTGCTTCGGCGGCGGCGGAGGCCTCGGGTGGCGTGAGGGGCGTGCGCACAACCGCAAAGGGGTGGTGGCTCATGGAGGAACTTATTGGGGGGGTCGGCGCGGACTCCCGCGGGGAGGTGCGGGGGGAGGCGCGGGAGAGGTGCAGCTGGGAGTGGGTGGGCGAGGTGGCTGGGGTGCTGCACAGGGAGTCCGGGCCGGCGGTGACGCGCGCCGCGCTGGTGGCGCGCGCGAGGGTGGCTAGGAGGACCATGGTGACGTGGAAGAGCTGCGCGAGCACCTTGAGGCAGAGCCATGCGACAAGAGGCCGCCAGCCCTCCTGCATGGCATTGCGCAATATGCATGTAGCACATGCATGTGTACATTGCTGTGGTTGGGCAGGGGGCAGATGCTGATGTGCGATTCTGCATGAGATCGTCTGCAAGAGGCGGATGTTGTGTAGGAAGGGGACGGTGCAGGTTATGGCTAGGCTCTGGTGTGGGGAGCGTGGGGTGCGTGCTGGGGTTCGTGCTGCGGAGCCGTGCTGTGTGCAAAGTGGGAGATGCTGGTGACTGTTCCGCAGCAGCATGGCAGGTATGTTTGGCGGTTGCACAATGCAAGGAGCTGCGCAGCTGACTATGGCGGGGACCTATGCTGCACAAAAATACAATCTTCACAGCGAAGGGCTACAGCAAAGCAAAGCTGGGCAAGCACAGCCGATTATCGCAGCTAAATTCCAATCAGATGGGTGCATACACACAGTTGACAAGGGCATGCATGTTGTTTTCGATCTTGTTCAAGGGCATCCATGTTGGAGTGGTTTCAGCAGGAGGTGGATAGGGCAGGTCGTGCAGCAGAAACGCAAACACATGCATGAGTACTGCTGACATATGCATGCGCTACATACATGCACAGCATGCACACCCTGGAGGTGCACACTGGAAGCTGAAGCATGGGTGGGTCCATACAGAAGCTGACGTGAAGGCCGGCCTGTGCTTACTCTATATGCAGACGTTTCCATCCACATGCATTGCGCCACTCAGATGTGCATGTGTAGTGAAACAGGGACTGGCCGGGCGGGAGCTGGGTGACCAACGATGCTACCAAATGGCCCGCACTTGGTAGCTTGGTAGCGTGGTAGCACGTGCTCCATCCAGCTCCCGCCGGCGAAAGGCCACCCAGGAGCCGCACCCAGGAGCCGCACCCAGGAGCCGCACCCAGGAGCCGCACCCAGGAGCCGCACCCAGGAGCCGCACCCAGGAGCCGCACCCAGGAGCCGCACCCAGGAGCCGCACCCAGGAGCCGCACCCAGGAGCCGCACCCAGGAGCCGCACCCAGGAGCCGCCATGCTGCCACCCCGGTGTTCTGCGGCCGTGGCTGCAGGTGTTGTCGGGACGGCGCCTGCCAGTGCCTTTGCTGTGCCCACCGCGGCGTGCGCATGCCCCGGTGCTGCGCTGTGATGCCACAGCAGGCCGCAGGCCGCTGCTGTGGTATTGGCAGGCAAGCCCGACTGGGAACCAGGCACGGGCCACCGAACGGGTGGGACCCGGCCACCCAAATGCTCGGACGGCTTGTATCCAGGGTGCCAGGAGAGCAATCAACAATAGCGTCAATAGAGGTGTCAATTGAGGCGGCAAGAGGCGTGTCAGGAGAGGTTCCGCAAGTGCATCGATCGGGGTGCCGAGAGGGCCAAAGGGGATTACAAACAGATCCGCACCTTGGCTTTTCTGTGCAGCCGACGTGACGAGTCCTCCGCTTTGCCGATTGCCGCGGTCGCCCCACGCACGTCTGTGCTGCCGAGGATCGTGACAGCCCACACCTCAAGTGTGTGTATGCACTGCAGCAACGGGTCCACCCACGCCCACGGCCCGCTGCCGGCCGCGTCGCTCGCCGAAACCCCCTCTGCGGCCCCGGTGTCCCCCCCCGACAGCCCCAGCCCGAGCGCCTCCCCGCTGAGGTCGTCCAGAGCGCGCCGCGCGCTGCCGCCGCCGGCAGGCAGCGCCACGCTGGGGTCGTCAGCCGGGCCGCTCTGCGGGCCGCTGGTGCCGGGCACGAGCGGCCCGCCCAGCAGGCTGCTGCTGCCTGCGCCTCCGAGCGGGAAGGACACGCCGCCGCTGCCGCCCGGGGGCGGGTAAAAAGCGCTGCTGCCACCCCCCATGAAGCTGCCGGCGAACGGGCTGCCTTCGCCAAAGCCCGCGCCGGCGCCCGGCCAGCCGCCGTTCGCGTCACCGCAGCCGCAGGCGATGCGATGGAGGTAGAGCTTGAAGGAGGTGTCGCTCGCGGCGGGGCCGGTGCCGAGCCGTTGCGCGTGCGCGAGAAGCCGGCGGAACGGCCGGTCGGGGTCGTCCTCGTCTGAGGCGGGCTCCTGGCCGGGCATGGCGTCGGAGGAGGGGCTGGAGGGGACGCTCGCATGCATAGTCGGCACGGTGGCTGCCTTTGCGTTGTCCTCCGAGAGGTCCGTGAACCATGTCGGCAGCCGGGAGGCGTCGATGCGATGCGTGGAGGACTGCGCGGATCTGCAGCAGGCAGGCGGATTGATGCTGAACCTGGCGGAGGAGGAGGAAGGCGAGCACCTGCTGCAGCAAGCGAGTTGACCAGCGTCATGGTGTTGCAAGGGCTGTGGCTGGGAGGGCTGAGGGGGGAGGCGCACTTGCAGGCTGCAATGGAGCCCGCGTCTGACATCATGAAGCTGTACATAAGCAGGGCTTTCAGCTGCTTATTTTGCGGCGCGCTGCTGCTAGTCTGGATGCGCTGCGCGATGGCGTAGGCAGCGTTGGCGTGCATTGTGACTACCGTGCAGTTTGAGGCCGTGGGCAGGTACGGTGCACCAGTGCCACTGTCTCCGCTTCCTGCGCCTAGCTGGCCGCACGTTAGGATGGATCCCTGCCTCGCAAAGGCTGCTAGCGCACCGCATGGTGCCTGAAGTGAGTCTAGAGCTGCTTCTTGCCAGTCTAGGGCCACAGGATTGTTCTGGCGCATGGTCTCGCCCGCTGCGATGGGTGCAGCTGGGCGAGGGACCAGGCGGAGCTCTTGTGAGGTTGCTGAGCTGATTGAACCAGGAGAGCCTCTCGAAAGTACACGGGGTTAAACCTCTCTCGTATGTGAGTCACGGTGATCGTCTATGGTCGCATTCGCGGAGAAGCGCGCCATACACTTGAGCAGTGACCACTCTCGCCCTGCCGACTGGATTTCGCATGATCATGCATCCCACGGCTTCAATACCTGCATATTTCTGGCTGTGTGCTGCCTCCGTGTCGATCTCAGCCGTCGCAGCGATTCTCGATTTTCTCGTAGCAAACCTGGCGAATTACAATCGAGATCTGCAGAGCAAAAACATCAGAAAAGGCCCAGCTCAATACCTTGTACTTGCTGTGACGAATTTCTGGCGTTGCCTTATGTTGAAGTCGCCAGGCAGTCTGAGTGATGGCAAGACCGACCTCAGCATGGGCCACGAAAGGACACTGATGCTGCAGATGAATGCGATGCCAACCACAGGGCGACCTGATGATCATGTGGAGATTCAAAGAGTGGGTGAGCACCTATCAATGGTCCTGCAGCTGTCAATGTCGATGAAGGGCGCCCTTCATGGCTACCAACACATCCCCGAAGCTACATGAGAAGATCAACACATGCTCTGTTCGCCTTCAGCACGCAAAATGTTTTCAAATGGACTCTCAAGCTGCGCTGGCGGTTGTATGCGACATGGGCATGGTCCAGTGATTTGATGTGGTGGCCGAACCAGGCATGCACGGCCTTCTGCACGCTTCCGTCAAAGGTATGTACTTCTTCAGCCGGCAAAGCGCGGGCGTCTCCTGGTTGCGCACTGATTCATGCATGCTCCTGCATAATGAGCAGGGATGTGATATCGCGGTACCGTGCTCTCCGGGTCGCAATCGCCGGGCATGCGTAGTCCCGGGCACAGTACGCCGTGGCCACGAGAGGTTCTATACTTGAGTGTAACAATTCAACAGCATACATGCATGCCGTGCCGCTGCAATTGTGACGCCTCGCGATGTTGCTTACAGCATGCGTATTCGCAAACTTGCAAGGTCAACCCCCCTGCTTTTGCACTTGCGCTACTGAGACGGCTGGCTTCGCCGGTCATCGTCATCGGCAGTCCACACTGACTGGCTTTAACGCCAGGGTCGGGAGATATCCTGTTTGTCCGGTAATAAGTCACGCTCTAGAGGCGTCACAAATGACGCTTGAACGTGTCAAATCCAGGCCTATGCATCAGGCAGCTGGCGCCCTCTGCGCCGATGCATAATTCATGATATTGCGATACCACACTGCCAGGATTTAAGTTGCTAGCGGCAAGCGGTCGCATGTTGCTTTTCCGGGTGCACAGCCGAATACGTGCGTCAGCGTGAGTGAACTGCGTTCGTGTCAGCACTCCGCATGTCCCAGCCTCGTGCATTTTGCGGCAGCTGAGCACGGTGCTGCGGGGCATTGAAAGACGGCTGTTGTGTTGCCCGATGGTGAATGTATTTTGCGTCGCATGTCCAGTGCTCATTTGTGCGCATTGGCCCACGCGCACGGGAGTGCCGCATGTTGGTCGCCGCTGCAGGTCATGCGGAGCGAGGTTAGAGCTTATGGCATTGCCACTTGGCGTATTGTCTGCCCTGGGATGTGCTGGCCGTCAGATTGCCATGCAGTGCCATCGCGGCCTGCGCGTGACACAGTCGCCCTTGGAGATGACCTTCACCTCCACTGTGCATTAGATGCAGGCAGCTTCAGCGCCGCCATCGTCCCTACCATAAATTAGGATTCTCTTGCTGCAGGATTCGCGCAGCAACAACAGGTGCACCCGGAGTGGCAGGTGCAGTGCCACGACTGTGCAAGCTGGTTGAATGCCAGGTTCAACACAGCAAGGTCCATCGACACAGCAAGGTAGATCTACAATGAACATGCATGTACATAGCCTTGCAGCCTGCAGTCAAGCAAATTGGACCAGGTGAGGCACAAGCTCAGCAGGTGAGGCATCCACATGGCTGCTTGACTCTTGCCTGGCTGTCCCGTTCACAAATGCCACTCAGACTTGACTGATACAACCAATCCCGAATACCCATGACTGGGATGTAGAATGACTTGCCACCAGCTCGACACCTAACGCAGGGCCAGGCAAGGTCATTGTGAACGTCACACCCACATCCACTATGACCATCTGTCGCATGATGCCACAGCCCTGACAGCCATTCCCCACGCAAACACGCAATCATACCTCTGCAGCCGGCAGCGCTGTAGCCTCACAGCTGCAGCTGAAATACACTGGCTTCGAAGGCGCAAATCTGATCGGTCAAGCTTGGAGAAACCAGGCTGGATGTGCCTTCTTGTGGCGTAGAGAATGCCAAACAACAACATGATGTGCCTTCTTGGGGGCTGGTGGGCTGCAGTCGGCTTCACCTTCACAGCGGCTCGCCCAGCAGCTGCCGGTTGGCCGTGGCATTCACTGCAGCCTCAGCAGCCACAGCAGCCGCCATGCCTGGCATCAGCCGAAGGCTCACAGCCAAGTGACTAGTCCACCGAAGCCACATCACACAACAGTCACGCGACAGGCCCACCCACCGCCACATGCGGCCACAGCCCCGCAACAGCAGCCACAGCCATGTCACGCACGTCCCCACCACGTCCGTGACCAAGCTGATATCCGTGCAACACGCAGCCGTGGCCAAGCTGCACCACCAGGCACTGCATCCTAGCGGTGGGAGACGTCTTGCACAACAGCGGCAGCGCACGTCGTGCACAGCAGCGGCAGCGCACAGCACGCAGCACCGGACTCTGGCACAGTGCGCTGCAGTGGAGGGCAGAGGACACCGCGGCCAGCTGATGCGTCAGTGTGCCTTCAATTAGATACAAATGCATGTGCTTAAGGTGTACTTACGATGTGCCCGATGCGGCGAAATGTTAAAAGAGGTGAAGATTGTGACTTGGACTTGCACAATCACATGTATCAGTGTACTGTCAAAGAGGTAGAAGGTACACTGCATGCTGCTGATTACAGAACTAAAACAGGCTACCGTGTTAGCACAAGCATATGTATCAGTGCACTGAGGCTGCATGCATGTGGGTCTGTATGCGGCCTGTGTAAACATGAGTACAGGTGCGACAGGGGCGCAGTGCGGCGCGGGAACGGCGGCACGCCTGTAGCTACGCCTGCCTGGCGCAGCGCCCAGCTGAAGCACAGAGAAGTGTCTTTTGCCTCTTTGATCAACGTATCTGACTTCGAAGGCACCCACCACGATGCTGTCAGGCCACAGGCGACCACCATGCCACAGCGCACGGAGCACGCGCCACAGCGCACGGAGCACGCGCCGTGCTGCAGCCGTACATGCCGCTTCGCACCATTGGCCTTCAGCCCACCCTGTTTGCCCGCAGCCAGTTCCGCGCGGGCGGTGGCCGTGTGCGGGCCCGCCACGTGTCTAGGGGGCCGCCGTGTGTCTAGGGGCCGCCGCGTGTCTGCGTGCTGGACACGGTCCCTACCTTCAAATTGCGACTTGTGGAAATGCCACACACGACGACAGCGCCTCAGTGCTTGCTTCGCTTGATGCCGCCATGGCACGCATGGCGCACATGCACACGCACACCGCAGCGCTGGTCTGCTCCGGGGGGCGCGGCAGGCAGGGCACACATGCGACCGCCAGAGCTCACAAGCGGCAAACACATGTCATTTGCTGATTGCACATGCTCACAAGCATGCTCAAGTGCTCACGACAGAACCCACTTGCGCAACTGCTGACTGCACGTGCTCACGCCAGAGCCTGCTTGCACAGCTGCATGCCGCGCTCTGCATGCTGTGCTCCGCCTGACCCGTGTTCCAATTCCATGTCCAGCAAACGTGCAGCCTCAACGGAGCCCCCCCCCCCCCCCCCTGCCAGCAGAATGTGCGGCCACGCCTTGGCTGTGACGGCTTGTCCCACCGTTTTAGACATGGATGACTCTGACACAGAGCATGGCCTCCGCGGCGCTCAGGGAAGCCAGCATGCATGCCATGCAAGCCACAGTACGCAGCACACGCCACGCAGGCGCCCATGCATATGGTGGTGGTGCCCACCGTGGTGGTGGTTGACGGCCGCGGAGGAGTGTGCATGCCCACAGCCTCTCTTCAGGCCCTTGCATGCGGGCTAGCGGCCATCGCCCGTGCCTGGCGACCAAACTGATGTGCTCGAAGTCTGCATGCCACGCAGACGCAGCTGCAGCTGCAGCATGCATTTCAATCACAGCGCCGGACAGGATGAGGTCGAAATGGAGCTGCGTGGAAAGCAGTGCACGGGTGCGGTATTTAGCAACGATACGCTATTGCTTTTGTGGAGCAGCTTTGCAGCAGTTAAAGCTTGCTTGGAGCAGCTTGTGTGGTGGAGGGGTGTCACATCAGTGTCTCCTCTTGTTATGTGCATGCATGTGGCCATGCAGGCCAGCGGCCGCTGGCCTGCATCGGCCGCCAGGGGCACCAGCCACACCTGCCTGGCCTAGCGGTGGGATGCCAAACCGCCGCCTTGCTCTCGTTATTTCCCCCATGTTCCCCTTTGAGCTGCTGCTGTGGCTTGGTCCACCCGACCCCTTTGCAAAATATGCTGCTGTCATGATGACCCGGCCATCAAGGGATGCGGGAGCAGCCGCCTGCCCCAGCCCCTCTTATGCCCCAGCGGTCCGACCTGATCCATCCACTGACTCTGCCCAGGGATGGCCCAGGCACATTTCCCAGCTGTACATATGACATTTGGGGTGCCAGAGTGAGCTAGTCAGCTGCCCCTCAGTGAGTGCCATCAGAGGAGAGTGACTACACAGCAACACATGCCCAGCATCAAGCCACCAGCATCAGGCTACATCACCATGCCCTGATGCAGCACACATTACATGAGATGATGTACATCATCTCAACATGTGTGCGGGGTGTGGGGTCAGCCGTGTGTGCCACTCAGAGAAGCTGCAGGCTGAGGTGGTCAACCCCAGGCAAGCTTCATGCCTGTGCCAAAGGGGCCAGTATGGACGCAGTGCCCGTGCTGCCAAGACAGCCTGAGACCGGATCGAGAGCCGAGAAAGATGAGAGGAATGACCGATGGAAGGAATACCATGGGAATACCAGCAGCAGGGCCCCCACTGCAGTCTGCTCGCTGCGCCCTGTTCCTGAGCGCTGTTGCTGTTCCTGATTCCTGAGCTCCTGAGTGCCCAATTCAGGGATTTTCCCTCAGCTGGGTATGCCTCTAGATCTGCTGCTGTCTAGATCTGCTGCTGTTGTCTGACCGCAGCTGGCAGCACAGAGTGTTGGCTTTGTCAACGGTGGCCAGTTCGGACTGTTCCAATTGATGATGGATGTCAGCATTTTGGACTTGTTGAATCTAGGAGGTGTGTGATATATTTGGATCTGGGAGGTGAGATCTGTGAAAGGGATAGCCATAGTGTGATGTGATGTGTGAAATATCCGTGTGAGTGATTTGTGAAAGCACCAGCCTCCTGCGAGTTCCATTTCATGAATCTTGCAAAACTCAAGTAGAGTGCTGGAAGAGGGAGTCCCACACAAGGTGAACTTGGGAGACTCCAGATGTAGCTGCAGGCGCAGGCATTACAAATTAGGTGATCAGAAGATCATGCATCTACTGCAGGAGAACACCGTGACTGAGGCCTCTCATATGGCCTCTCATATGAGAAGCGTCAGCAGATCATGCATCTACTGCAGGGGAACACCTTGACAGAGGCCTCTCATATGGCCTCTCATATGAGAAGCGTTACAGAGGTATGCTCCACAAGGTGATAGGACACAAAGGCTGGCAAGCATGGTAATGCATCCAACGCACGAACCGTGGCGGAATGATGTACACAAGGCCTCTCATGTAGACTGTTGGCTTTACACAGAGCACATGGACGACTTTCACAGGCTCCGTGCTCAAGAACTGAATGATGATGGTGGCCCAGGGGACCTGGCATTCTTGCAGAAGACATGATAGCACGTGCTGCACAGTATCACAGTGATACAGTGTGTTACACAGTGATAGATCCAGGCAACACGCGAACAGACAGACAGGCCACCGCAAGTACCAAGGCTACTCTCCAATGCCAGAACGAATGCGTTCAAACCAGCTCCGGCACGAAAGCAAACACACATGTGTGCACACACAAACACCGCATGAACCGAGCGCAGCACCACGCAGTACCGCACAGTCCACGCGCACACCAAACACAGGCAGCACGCTTCGGGCCCACTGGCAGGCGCCGACTGATGATACAGTGTGCAGTATGCTGCTGGGACACAGGCAGGCAGCCAGGTCAAACGAGCAACAGTGCTGTTGTTCGAGACTAGTGCTCGCAGAAACTCACGCTGTGAAATGTAATCTTTGTAGCTTGGTGACACTGCCTTACCACACTTGCCTAAGGGCCAGCAATACTAGTTTGGCTTTGGCTCTGCTACATAGTATATGATAGGCAGCTCAACAGGGCCAGCAATGGAACTGGCTGTCAGCAGCCAAGTCAACACTAGCACATGCATCATAGCATAGTATGTCTGCGTGGATGCTTTCATATATGAGGATAGATCAGTGGGGCATGGTGGTCAGACGCTGCTAGGCATGCAGTGGCTGTGGCACCACACCCCCTGAATGGAGCCCCACAGCTGGCATGAGCATTTGCTGCCTCACACCTAGGGCCCTTGGACTGAATCATGCCAGCTGCTGTGTTCTCAGCTGAGGTTGTGCTGAAGGCGGGTGCCATCATGAGTTGAAGTTGGTGGCAGCTTCATGAGACCTACTAGCTCCTACTTTCCCAGCACTGTGCTTCTTGGCATGACTCCACCAGTGTTAGCGCATCGGTCCCTGTAGCCACAATCGGGCAGCCATGGCTAGCCATGCGCTAGCCCATGTTGACTACAGCCAGTGCTTGCAAACGGCACCCTGACAGCAGCCTACAAACCCTCCATGGCTCGCCCACCTCGCAATGTGGCTTGTACAGGTAGCACGGCTAGCTGCAAGATGTATGCTTCGCACGGGGGTGGCCATAAGGGTGACCACCCTCATGGCCACCCCCGTGGCGCACTGCTCTAGATCTGTCGGTCCTGACATCCACAGCTGCAGCTGGAGACTCATGTTGACATGCAGGACATGAGGCTCCGGCTTCAGCAACTGGGCGCTGCCATCTAGCTAGGCCCGGGGCGAGGCCACCGCACTGGAACTGTGACGACGTGCGTAGCCGTGGTCGACGAGAAACGCAGTGCTGGGTCCTCCAGGGGGGGGCATGCGAAAGTGAAAGCTGCGCAGGGACGGTGTCACAGCTGCGCCATGTTACAAAGCTCAGTAGAGGCTCCTCATCATGCATGCGTGCGGCTCCGACCTGTGCTAGATGAGTAGGCATTGCTGAATGCTGAATGACTTGCGTATACGATGTCCCTCTGAAGATAGTTGATGCAAGCTGCAGCCCGCATTGCACTTGACGCGCCGGAAGAATGAACAATAACCTGTCGTTAGCAACTCTTGAAACAGAACTCTTGAAACACAACTCTTGAAACACATCTCTTGAAACACAACTCTCGAAACACAACTCTCGAAACACACCCAGGGAGTGTTGTAAGGGACAATGTGGGTGGCATGCATGGGACAAATGGGACAAAGCGGGCACTGAAACACACCCAGGGAGCCCGCAGTGGCAAAGGAGGCAGTGGGGTCATGCCAGAGGGGGTCAAGTACCGCATGGGCATGCATTTGCACACGTGGTGCCTGTGACGGGCCGCCTTGGCGCTGTCAAAGAAGCCACTGGCGGCGGAACGCTGAATGCGCGACCGACATGGTTGTGCAGCCTGCAACAGGGCGATGTGAAACAGCAACACAGACAAGGTGCCATGGGACGCCGAAGTATGGTGACTGCCTGTGCCGCATTTCAGCTTGCGCCTGGCTTTGCCATGCCTGGCTTTGCTATCCCTTTCGCTCGACTAACAGACTACTTTCTGGAACTACCGCAACGGTCACGCTTCCGGGAGACGGGGGGCAGAATAGGCAAGTGGGACAGGCCAGAGTTTTGAAACATGCGGTGGTCCAAGTGGCATGGGAGGCTGTGCTGCATGTAGTTGCAGTGCCCAGTGCTGTGGGAAGCCTACTGTGTACAACAAATAGCCAGTGCTCAGGCTATGCGCATGCATGTTCAAGGTCTGAACTGTCTGAACTTGTTCTGTATGCACATGTTGTCTCTTGTCATGCCACAAGTCACCATCCCATACCTAGTGTCTGCACACTAAGACATCACAGGCCATACATGCCTTGCCCTGCAAACTTCGTTCTTTCCGGTCCGTTGTGCGCCACAGAATACAGGCTTTGTCACAACTTCACCACACGGATAAGACACATCACCTGCCCTGGTGATAACATTTTCCACAACGGCATACACCTGGTATGATACCGGCTCTGGGACGCACAGCCAGTGGCACATGCTTCCGCAAACAAAAGTGTCTCTGCCAGCGAGGCGTGCACTATTGCTCCGTAGACGATCGCAGTCTTGTCGTTTAACACGCCTGGTAGCGTGTCTTGGCACCCTCTGCGGCTCAGCCTGTCGTGGCTCGCCTGAACTTCACGAGTGACCAAATGGCGGACTCCACAGTGTGTACAAAAGCACATAATACTGCGCGATGCATGTACAACAGCTGCTTTTAATTTCGCGGATACCAATCGCTCAGGGCTCATTTCATTTGCGGACTCGCGGGAAGGACTGTCACCGCACTGAGCTCCGGAAGCGCGAATGACACGGCTGCCAGCAGCCGACTGTGCAACGATCAGTACTGCAGCCCCATGGAAGTCAGCCTGATCTGTGTACAACCATCAGCCAGCTTCTTTTACTGCAACTTTAATGGCGCATTCTCAGAGCGGAATGCTCTCCATGTAGCACTGCGAGATCTATGGGGTGCCGGTTGCGGCAAGCGTCCCGTGCTGCATGCACATGCGACCGATTGTTATCCTGCACTCTAACATCTCCAATTTGATGTACGCTAGCTCGTCTGTGCAAGGTCTCAGCAGCGGACTAACGCACGCACCGCGGGATCTCCTCGACGCGAAGGTCTCGACGCGAAACGTCACGCACACAAGGACTGTGATTGCAGCGTTGCACGACAGCGTCGGGCATGCAAATGGTTCGTGCGTTCTCATAATGTCATCAGGAACAGTGCAGTCACGTGCACGTCTCGACGTTAAGGATGCGTTTAAACGCCCGGTCTGGTGCCTGTTGCGTGCTATACCGCGCTATTCATCGTTATGCGACGCTGATCTGTTATGCGACTTTGTGCACATGTACATACGCTCATTTGCGCGACCGGTTCATGGGCAAGTGCGAAACACGTGTGGCCGCGCACGCTTGCTGATCAGCATTTTACACTTGTCCCTACTGCACTCTTGCAGTGCCGGGATCATGACAGCAGGATATCTGACGCGGAAGTCGATGGATTGTGGTGAGCAAATGGCATGCACAAGACGCACTCCCCTGCTGGTGCTTTCACGAAATTTGCGATTCCCATGCATGCATGCGGCCAGCGCAGGCCTTGCACAAGAGGTACTCAACGACGGGGATTCGCTTGCCAGTGATGCTCTTTCCGAGTAGCATGGCTGTGTTTGTGCGTGTTTCAGGGCGACATTTGCGACATCGGCGTTGTCGTCTCCTACTTGTGCGCCGGTGCGTACAGGAGTAGCGTTCGCGACTTCTACTCGCCTGGATTGCAGACAGATGTCTCATTTTCATTCATGAAAAAGACGTAAGGTATTCCAAGGCGTGCTCGTTGTGCCGACGCGCGCCACTGGTCGTGGTGACGTTCCAGCAGTTGTCCTAAGACATCCTGGCGAATCAGGACCCAAGGATCGAAGATAAGCAGCTCGCAGCGCACATGAGCAGCTTGGATAGCTGTACCATCGATAGTCAACATAGGCTAAGGATCGAGGCCGCTGTTGCGGCCACATGATCGCTTCCCAGGTGCGCATCCTGAGAGCTGTCTGCTCGACTGCTAATTTATAGTCTGTCATGTGCTAGATCTGCTGGTCAAAATCAATTCCTAGTTGGCTGCCATGGGTTGGGTTGCACAAACGCGATGAACAAGCTGTGAACACCGGTTCATCAAGCTTGCGCACCGTTGCCGTGCTAGGTGCCCGGTAACGCGCGTAAACTCTGATGATGATCTTTCATATTTCACCGTCGTCTAAGATGTCCAGTTTCTGTTTTTAATCCACAATTCTGTTTCGCGTCCCGGAGTGGACTGTACGGCAGCGATGTATGGCAGACTGTGATTCGCTCCGAGCGGACGTCGTGCTTCTGCCATGTAGTTTTTGTGTTATGAGAGCTTTGTTTGGCTGTCGTGGGTGTGCGTTGGGCGCGAGTTCCAGCGTTCAGCACTGATCGTGTGACGTCCAAGATGCAGCCACTCATCGCAACCAAGCTTCCAATGTTGCAAACGTACCACCCCAGTTGCTGAATTGTGGCGTCCTAGCGAGCGGGCTTCGCTATCATGAATCGAGGCTGACGAACTGCGCATGACAACGCAGCTTCCATGCGGACCACGGCGTCCATCTGCAAATGTGGGAAGCAAAGACGTGCTGACAGCGGTCATGCTGTAAAATTCTACATGAAACTTCGCAACTTACCATGTGGTAGTAATGCACGTCCTGGTTGATGCCCGCTTTGCTTGCTGTGGCCCAGTCGGCATGCGCCTTGGCCGGGCGTCGTTCGTCTGCAAGGGCTTCACATCGTTAGTGCAGCTGTGCGGCAGATACATTAGGTGCAATGCAAACACGTATGTGTCTCATTTCGGCTGTTTGTAGCTCCTGGAACCCAAGTTCATCTTGTGCAGGTCCGACAGTGCTGAATAGCCGCTCCGCGACAGGACGACGATGACCACAGCAGCGGTGATGAATAGCAGGGACAGTAAAGATCGACAGGGCAGCTCACATTGCTGTCCAGTCACAGGCACCCGTTTCTCCATGGCTGTGCATGCCCAGCCAATCGAAATGCCGTGCTGCAAGGGCTGCATCTCTGTGGGCGGGCTGAAGCAGGTCCGTCCTCTCTGGCAGCGCTAGCCCATGCAGCATGCTCCTAGAGATGATCGATGGCATGGGTGGCAACGGGCCCGCAGGTGGGTGTGTTGGCCGGGCAAGCTAAATCCGGGTTGTGTCGACATCCATGTCGACATCCTTGCTGCATCGCAAATGTGCTGCCCTTTGCCCAGCAGATGGTGCACCTCACAAAACGCTCTCCAGCAGTCCACAAGGACACACTCACCAGATCCAACACACAGCCCACGCATGGAGCAGCTGGGAGGCAGCCTTTATCGACCCAGGCTGTCAACTGGGGCACACAGCCCACCACAGCAACATCGTTTGAACCCGAGTAATCATTGCTCGCTAGATTGTGTCACGATGGAGGGTCACACACTCCCACACCTCCCAGGCCCGCCTGCTGTCGCCTCGGACGCACGCACCCACCGCGGTCGGTCGCAACATCGCCCCTCCGCAGCCAACAAGTGGTACAGCATGAACTCCGCATGCGTGGCAACGCTCACCCGCATGCATCCCGTGCTGCAGGTGCTGCGGACGGAGAAGCCGCGCTGTGCACACTGCAGCGCGCGCCTCTCGTCGCCTTCACTGGAGGACTATAGCATCAGCTTTGATGAGCTGGACGCGGTGGTGCTCTCAAGTGACGCTCCTGCGGCGGACCCCTCCAGTGTGGACAGCACGAGGCCGGCCACGCCGGAGCAGCCTCGCTCGGACGACAGCCGCAGCACAGGCACCCTCATCGCGCCCACCTCGGTGCGCCCGCGACCCCACCTCTGCCAGCCTCCGGGGCTCCCTCAGCCGAATCTTGCCCAGCATGCCGATCCTCGGCGCGCAAGTGTGCCATGCATGCCACCCACATTTGTCCTGCTCGAGCGCCCTCTTCCACCGCAGATCTGACATCCTTACACGAATATATGCAC
This sequence comes from Ulva mutabilis, assembly GCA_900538255.1. Taxonomy (NCBI): domain Eukaryota; kingdom Viridiplantae; phylum Chlorophyta; class Ulvophyceae; order Ulvales; family Ulvaceae; genus Ulva; species Ulva mutabilis. The sequence continues at coordinate 389,410 of UNSF01000055.1, read as the reverse complement.
GCTGTGCACAGCACGCATCACCGAGAAGCAGCACCGTGCCACCAGCAGTTGTCTGGTGGTTCTGGGCGCACGCATCAGCTGTGAGCTGGTCATCGAATGCAGTTCAGTTTCGCGGCGGACAGGTCTAGCCGCCTGTGTATATCCCATACAGCAACAGTGGTGGTGTTGTGCAGAGCCGGGACGTGGCGGGTCTCAACGCAGCGCACGCCACTGCGCAGAGCACGACGAGCTCGCGGTCGAGCCGCTTTGACGCCGACGCCTTTCTCGCGCGGAACGACGCCGACGGTTTCTTCGAGACATGCATGACGCGCCTGCATGCGCAAGCGCAGGCGCAGGCGCAGGGCGCTCTCGCGTTGCGCGCCCACCGCCTCCCCTCCCCGCGGCCCCTCGTGCCGACCACGCCGACGATCGACAACGCGCTGTGGAGCGGCGATGACTCAGCGCCCGGCGGCGCGGCAGGGGCCTTGGAGCAGATTGCGGATGAGCTGCCGCTGTCGTCGCCGCCGCGGGCGGCGGATGCCGCGGCTGCCGGGGAGCCGCCATTCAGCCCGGACAGCTCCCCGGCGGGTTCCCCGGTCGGCGCGGCTGATGCGGTGGTCTCACAGGACGAGGCCGTGGCGGCGCAGGTGGCCACAGGCGGTGACGGCACCACTGGTGATGAAGAGAACAGGGGTGAAGCCCCGATTGAGCAGGTGCGGAGCCCGCTGCAGACAAACAATGATGAAGTTGTTTGTTAGTCAGGCGCCATACACCCTGGCTGCATGCGGCATGGCGCGGTCGTGCTAAACGCGATGGGCACAAGCTTGCTTGCGCACTGACTTGTGGTGGGCCAGGGACCCGTCTATGGTTCAGCCGGTGTATTGTTGTTATGCTTTTATGCTTTGTGCATGTGTCGTCCAGTCTCGTTTGCTGCACATTCATGCCATGATCCTCTTTGCGTTCGTTGAAGTTCCGCCCTCAGCCAACATGCCTAAACCCTAGTACAGTGTGGGAAACACAGTGTACACAGGGAGTCACTTCGTGCTGCAACTCCACCTGCCGGCTTTCAATTCAACTGCGCCTGGCTTTGAAAACACGTGTGGGAAGTATCTGTGGCCACATGGGGCCTCACAATTGTTCCGCCCGAGGATGTGCACGATGGTGTGGCGCAGGCGCATGCACACCTCTGCCCATCCACAACCACACACTGCTGTCAGCCTCCCAACACACGACTGTGGCAATTGCAGGCATCTCTTAACCAGGAGTCCGCCCCCGCCCCCAAAACGTCCATCGGTGCCTCCCACCCCACCGAGGTCGTCAATGGTACCACCCTCGCGCCAGGCCACACCAGCGACACCACAGCGACAGAAGCACCCTCAGCTGTACCCCCACCAGAACCCCCCGAGGCGACAGCCCGCACGAGTGCGAGCGGCGCGAACGAGGCGCCGCCTGCAGCCACGGCAGCCCCCGCCGTTCCGACGCAGGCTGCGCGGCAGTCGGCGAGCCCGCAAGGCCGCGGCGCGGCAGCGCCCTCAGCGGGCAGCAGCGAGTCAATGCGGCTGCGGTGCCGCGTGACTGGGGAGCCGTTCTCGCTGCAGGAGGCAGCGCAGCCGGTGGAGCTGCCGTGCTGCGGCCACCTCGTGTCTGTCGCGGGCGCCAAGATGGTGCGTCACTGCATTTCGTCAAGTCTTCTTTTCATGCTCTATACATGCAAATTAATGGACCTTCTTATCTGACAATTGCACCCGAAAGTGTCCATCAAAGCTGCGGCATTTGGGAATGCACAGCCAACAAATCAGAGATGAGGGGTTGAATATTTAGACCAAATGGCAGGGAATACGGTAGCAGCATTGGCCCCCTTGCTCTCGCACCTCTGGCTCTATCTTCACCTGCCACACGGCCACATGAACTGCATCGTCGATATCAATTACATCACATGAGCTCGCAGCCGTGTTCTCACATCTCTTTCCCACAGCTTTCTGCATCGTGAGCATGCTGCCTGGTCGTGATGCCGGTGTCGCGTGCCTCAACGGCAGCGCCTCATCTGTGCATCGCATTTTGCGCTGCTGGGTGTGCTTGTGCCATGTGTCTGCTGTGCTCCGGTCGTACGACCTGTGGGCATGTGGCCCTGCTTGCGAGGCTACCACTGCCTTGCCACACGGTCGGCCACCTCGTACAGTGGGAATACCGAGGGTGACTTTATCAGCAAGTCGCTGGGACATACGTAACAATCAATCATGTCGCCTGAAAGCTAATTGTCGAACCTGTTTGTTTCAGCTTCAGTACGGCAGTCAGCCGTGGTGCATGTGTCTGATGCATCACCATGCCTGCCTGCTTCTGTGTTGTTCTACCACCTCGTGTAGCATACCTCTGTAACGCCTCTCAGCATTTGAAGTGTCAACCGGACCGTGGTGGCAAACTCACACGGCCGGCTGTGGTGGTGCAGATGATTGAGGCGGGTGGGCCGTGCCACATGTGCGGCCGTGTCCCCTCGCCGGACATCTCAAGCTACAAGGTCTCCCTCGAGGCCCTCGGCGCCATCATGCGCCACCTCATGGCTACCACCGAGTCCACCGACACCCTTGTCACCACCGTGCGTGCCCCCCTAGCCATCCTGCCCATGCAGCATGCAGCTTCTCCCCCCTCCCGGCAGCCAACATCAACATCTGCTGCAGGTGCTTTTTGCGGCAGCTGCGCTCTGTTGTGGCTGTGATTTGCTGCAGCTGTGCTTTGTTGTAGCTGATGCTCCTGTACAGTCGCGCTGCTGTTGTGGAGATGATGAGAGGCTGGTGTGTGGTCTGACATGTGTGGCTTATGGTGCAGGAGTCCTCCGCGCTGCTGGAGAACGAAGCCAGGGTGCGGCCCAGCGCATGCATGCCCGCGCCCACACCACCTGACACTGCCGCAGACCCCGGATCATACTCTGATGTGCAGTGCATGCGCCTGATCAGCCGTGATCAATAGACTGTGATCATCGCAATCTGACATGGAACTGTGTGCCATGCACTGTTCGCAATTGTGCCGCATCAACATTCGCAGCATGCATGCCGGATGACACACTGCCGCTGTCCGGGCGCCCGGCCGGGCACCACAGATGTGGTGCCACTCCTAGCGCCTACTGCCTGTTCCGGCCCCAGCTGCGCACAGTGGCTGCCAAGACCGTGTGCGTGCGCGCAATCGCATGACCGCCGGGTGCGCGCATGTGATCGCACGGACGCCTAGCAAAAACACCACCCCTCCAGCTTGCTCTGCCTGTGCTCAGCTCTTGCCACAGCATGATGCCAGCACAGCATGACGCCTGCGCTGCTGCAGGTGTTTGACCCAGAGGCCTTCCTTGCCGCCAACGACTTTGACGGCTTTATCGCGCGCTTCCAGCCCGCCAGCCTCTCCCCCCGCCGCGGCGCCCCACACCGCGCGGCCTCCCCGGCGCGCTCGCGTTCGCCCGCCCGCTCCCGCTCCCCGCGCCGCGGCTCCAGCCCGAGCCCGCACGGTCGGCGGGGCCGCTCCCAGGACCACACCTCCAGCAGCCACACCAGCAGTACCTTCTCCTACAACCAGGTCTACAAGCAAGCCGCTGGCCAGGGTTCCCGCAACTCCGGCGGCCCGTCGTCGACCCCTTCGTCTTCCCAGCCCAGCAGCAAGCCGCGCTATTACACCCCCCCTGACGTGCCGGGCTTGCAGCCCCCCACTTCTGTGCAGTCCATCTCCTCCGCGCCACCGACTCTCATGTTTGACGGCCCAGACCTGTCGCCGACGCGGCCAGGCCGTGGCAAACCCGTGTCGCTGCCGCCGCTGACCACGTCCGCGCCGGACGGAGCGACGGAGGCCGTGTTTGACCGCTACTCGCACCCGATGCTCGCGTTGTCCCCCAACGGCCGGCATATCTACATGTACCCTGACGGAGCGCGCGCCGACGTCACCGCCGAGGCCCTCGCCAATCTCCCCCTCCAACTGCACCTCAGCGACGGCACCATCGGCGACTCCCCCCCGCCCCCGGCCGCCGCCCCGGCGAGCCCCTCCACCGACGGCGACGGCCCCCCGGCCCCCGCCGCAGCCGACAGCGGCACCGGCGACACAAGCGGCGGCAGCGCCGGCTGCGGCAGCGGCACCGGCCACGAGAGCACCGGCTGCGGCAGCGCAGCACGCAGCATGGGCCGTGATGGCAGCATCTCGGTGCAGCGCACCGTGAGTCATGTTCACAGCGACAGCTCCGTGCAGGACGTTGACCTCACGCTGCCCCTCGGCGGAATTCCTGCTAAGAACTCGGGCTCCCCGGCGCGCGGCGGCAGCAGTGGCAGCGCGACCACCGCCGTCGGCCGCCATAGCGCGTCCGCCTCTGCCTCCCTCACCAGCCGCGTTGCCGCCGTCTCCTCAGAGATCGTGCCGCACGAAGGCAGCAACAGCGTGACGCTGCGGCTACAAGTGTCCGGCCGCGTCTCCTCCCCGGCCGGCGGCGCGACAGCCCCCCAGCCCTCACATCCCCCCCACACCTTCCAACCTAACAGCCGCGCCGACTCCGCCGCCCTCCTGGACACAGGAGGCTACCCGTGCTCCCCTGCTGACAGCATCGCGCTCGAACTCGCGATGCCGGAGCATGCCACCGTCTCCCCTCAGTCTTCCGGGACGTTGCGGCTTGCGGCAGGCTCCAGCGCACCCGACACGCCCACCGCCTCTGCCACAGCGTCCCCAGCACGCACGCCCACCGCCGCGGCCGCGGCCCCGGCCGCCGGCGCCACGAAAGACGCTTTGGCCGCGCGGCCCAACACGACCGGCCGCGTGACGTCGTTCACCGGCATGCGTGCTGGGCCGCGCAGCGCAGGCAGCACGTCGTCCAGCGCGGCGCCGCCCTACATGCCCCCCAGCACCCTCTCCCCCCTGGTCATGGACCGCGGCGACGACGCCCCCGAATCCTCCGGCCCTCCCACCGTCACCTCTGCCGACCGCGAGACGTCCTTTGGCTCCTCACAATACGGAACCCCCATCTACTCACCGATCCACCACTCCACAGGCAGCTCCGTCAGCGGCGCCGACGGCGGCGGTGTGTACACGCCCACCGACAGCCCCACCCGGACCCCCCCTGCGGCCGAGTCCCGCGCCGACCCCCCGCCAGACACTCCCGCCGCGGCCGATGATTTTGCCGCCGCGGACACCGAGACCTTCAGCGACACGGCCGACACGGTAGCCTTTGCTCACCAGAGCCTGCCCTCCGAGGGCGCCGTGGCGGTGACCCTCGACTCCGCGACAGCAACGCTGGGCGACGCTGTGGTGGCTGCCGCTGTCGCCGCTGCCACTTCCGCATCTGGGGCCGTGAGCGGCACCGTCGCGACAGATGCCGCCGTGACGACCGCAGAATCCACTGGCAAGCTCGAGCCGCAAAAGTCTCTCATGGACCTGTACGAGTCAGACTCGTCTTCAGGGTCGTCGATTACGTCATCGTGCTCAGGGTCGCACTCGATTACGTCATACACGTCCTCCAACGCGTCTCTCGGCAGCGGCAGTGGGCATGAGCGGCAATATGCGAACAGCCTCTACTCCAAGAGCGAGTTCAATGACCCTATCGCCACGCCCATCGGCCGCTCGCCGCACGACAACGCGTTTGCGGTCACGCCGGCCTACAGCGCCGGCAGCAGCGGGGGCGCGCTCGCGCGGCAGCTGTCCGGCCGGCAGCACTCCTTCCAGTCAGCTTCCGCCGTGGACGACGGCGGCGGCGGTGGGTCCCCGCCTGCTGAATCCCCACGCTCCAGCACCTCCGGAAGCCCGGCGTCACGCGAAAGCGCGGCGGCAGGCGAAAGCGCGGCGGCAGACGATACTGACGCGCTGCCGCCGGCGGGGGAGCAGATCCGGAGAACCCTGAGCATGAGCGACCGGTTTGAGGATGCGAGCGGCGGCGAAGACGGCCAGGAGAGTGCTGTTTTCTTCGACATTCCAGACCCGGTGGGGCCGACGTCGTGGCACATGGGCCTCGAGACACTCGATGAGGACGTGGCTAGCAGCGGCGCGGTTATGCGGTCGTACCCTGACGGCTATCAGGGTTCGGATGGTTACCACGCATCGGCGGAGCTGTCGACGGTTGACGAGACAACGTCAATGGACCTGCCGGGGCAATTGTCGCCGATTCCGGAAGCTTCTCACGAGTTCACGATCGGGGACAGCACGCATCCGTTTGGCACCGTGGCGGACCAGTCCGGCAGCCTGCCGACGGGCACGTTTGTGCCGCCGTCGAGCGCAAACAGCGCAGCGGGGACGGGGGATGTGCCGGCGCGGGAGACGCACTCGCTGCAGAGTCTGCGGGATCAGATGGGGGCAAACCCGGCGGGGGCAAACCTTGCAGGGGCAAATCCTGCGGCGAGTGATACCGCGAGCCGGGTGCTGGATGACATGAGCAGCAAGTACCCGTCGGTTGCGCCGACGTCGTCGGAGTGGCGGTTTGGGTGGCCGGAGCCGGAGGTCGCGCTTCCGGAGGACCAGATCGACGTCGTGATGCAGACGCTGTTCCACAGTTTCGAGCAGCAGGCAGAGCTGCCGCGGTCAGCGGCGGCAAGCGAGGCCGACACGCTCGTCGCCACCGGCGCGATGGCCGCGCGGCCGGCGTGGAGCGGCGGCGACGATGAGCGGCCGCCGCGGGAGGACGGCGGCCGCAGCGGCGGCAGCTCGGCGCCGGCGTCGCCGAAGAGCGCGCCGCTGAGCGGGCCACTCGCGGCGCGGGCTGCCGGCGGGCCGCCCGGCAGCGCCGCGGAAACCGTGGAGCTGTTTGAGGACCGGCAGGCGGTGTACGGCGACCTCTCCGGCGAGGCAGCCGGCGAGCAGGTGCGTGCTGTGCATGCTGTGTCCCTCCATCTTCCATCCCTGGTTGGGTCCCAACATCCAACCAAGCATCTGTGCGATCACATGCATGATGAGCATGCATGTGCAGGTATCCACAGCGCAGAGCTCGCGCGTGGAGTTCCTGTCGCTGCTCTCAGCGTGGTCCGCCATCTTTGATCCCCCGGGGGTGACCCCTGACACGCTGCCCACGCTGGCCGCGCTGCACATCAGCAAGGACCTCGACAACGCCGCGCTGCGCTGCCTCGCAGCTCACCTCTCGTCAATCACAGGCCTGGAGGATCTCCGCCTCGACATGAGCCGCGCCACGGCCGCGGGACTGCTCGTGCTGCCCCCCGCGCTGCCGCACATACGCAGCCTGCGCAAGCTCTGCACGCGCATCCCGGACGGAGCCGCCGCGTCGCTCGCCGCGTGCCTCGCGGCGCTGCCGTGGCTGCAGGATCTGACGGTGCATGGTAGCGGCGCGCCGTTCGGGCCGCGCGGCGCAGCCGCGCTCGCATCGGTCCTCGGCAAGGCCACACGCATGCAGAGGTACGCCTGCATGCATGCGCATCCCTCCGGCTTCCCCCTCCGGCTTCCCCCTCGGCAACCGCACACCTGTGCTGTGTGCTATGTCAATCCACACATAACCGCCCCCACTTGCTGCTGGCCGCACAACGCCGGACACAGCTGCCTCATCATCACGTGTCACAGCACTACCACCACCCGGCATGCATGCGTGTGTGCGCATGCATGCTGGCCTGTCTGTGCTCGGCTGCGTCCGCACATCATCACGCCCCGTCCAAGCGCAATCGGTGAGCCAGACCGATCTGCAGCCATCACCTCTTGCGGCCCATTTACTTGGCAGGTTTCCATTCACCGTAGGGGAGCTGCTGCAGGCTGGACTTTGCGTCGAACGAGATGGGCGATGCTGGCTTCTCAGTGATCAGCCGTGCTGTGGAGCACCACAGCGCGCTGGCGCACCTCGACCTCAGCCAGAACAGCATCACATGCACCGGCATGCGCTCCAGCATGATGTACATCACCGCCCTCCCCAACCTCGAGGTGCATCCCCCTTCCCGCACCCCAAACCGCCCTCCCCCTTATCCCCCCCCCCCCCCCGTGACGTACCTAGGGTGCCTACCTGTCTTCACCAGTCTGAATCTCCTTTCCCGTCAACTTGCGCAGCTTGAGTCGGGCTCTGTGCAGGTACACGTGTTGCATCGACTTTCACGAGCGTCTACCGTTTCGCAGCTGCACAAATCAGCGTTTGTTTCCAATTGACAGTGCCTCTTCAGGCACACACACACAGCCTACTGCTGCAGTCACCTTGATGACTTGTCAAACAACTTGACATCAGTTGATACCGCCATCAGGCTGTGGCTGACCCGTGCTGTGGCTGCAGACGCTGGACCTGAGCAACAACCTGATTGCCGCCGACGGCGCGCGCGCCCTCCTGCAGCCGCCCCTCGGCTCTGGCGGCAGCACCGCCGGCGCCGGCGACCCGGAGGAAGACGGCGACATGTTTGCCGACGCGCCCGCGCCGCCGCTGCCGGCGCTGACGGCCCTATCGCTTGCGGGCAACCGCATCGGCGACGCCGGCTGCCGTGTGCTGGCGCCGCGCCTTGGCCTGCTGTCCAACCTCCGCAGCCTCGACCTCAACTGCAACGGCATCGGCAACAGCGGGGCCCGCGCACTCGCCGCCCACCTCTGTGCCGTGCGCACCCCCCCCCCCCCCCCCCCCCCTTCTCCACAATCTTCCCCTCCCCTCCCCGCCCCTAGCACTATCTGGCTTGTGTTCATTTCTAAAAACCAATGCTTGCTGAGCACAGTCTCGAGAGAATCAAATGTCCAGCGAAGACCCCCGCAACTGATCACGACTGGCTGCACTGACAATGCCTGCATTGCAATACCTCTTGGAGTCAGGTGGTCGTGAAACGTGGCAGGGATTTCCGCAAGAGAGCACCATCTGCGGGAGTCCCAGCAATACTTGGCGCCGCATCGCACCGCGGTCAGTAAGAACACCGCAACGACTGTGTTTGTGTCACACATGCTCTTCCGTCTTCTGCGGACTACAAACTCGCACTTCTATTCGTGTAATGAATACGCTGCACCTGTTGGTTCTTCGCCGAGGGGAGTCCGAAGCGAGTGCTTGCGCAGGCCAAAGCGCTGTGGCACCTCGACCTGTCGGACAACGTCATCCGCGACGGGGGCGCGCGCGACCTCGCGATGCGCCTTGCCGCCGCGCCCCACGCCACCCTCAGCCTGCGCCGCAATCAGGTAACTGCCGCTATGGCGGCCCTCATCGCCTCCAAGGCCCCGAAGGCTGCCATCCTCGACGTCAGCGCCGCGGCGCTCAGCCGCAGCGGCGGCCTCCCCGGTGCCGACGGCGGGGACCCCTCTGTGCCGTCCGACAACAACACGGACGAACCTTCCAGCCTGCTGCCACCGGTACGCTCTAACACCCGCCGCTGCTGCCCACTGAAATGCATTGCCGCCAGCACGACAGTGCATGCATCACTGTTCCCTCAGCAAGTTGACATATAGCCGTGTAGCTCTGCAGCATGCACTGCATCTTTTAGTTTAGAACACGAATTTGGGTAAATCGTGATGGCATGACTGCTGCTGCGACAGCACAGTTGTGGTTCTGGCCATCACAGCATTTCCCGCCGACTGCTAGAACCCTGAGGCGTTTGGGAGATGGCCTTGTGCAGCTGGTGATGCGGAGGGTGGTGGCTGTGCAGGTCGGATCGAGTGATTACGCGACGGCGCCGCTCAGCGGCCGCACCGGCCGCGGGTCTGGCGTGCACAGCGCGCTTTCCATGGAAGGTTCCGGCAACCCGAGCTCGCCGTCGCGGGTGCTCTCCTGTGACAACGTCTCGCCGCGTCTCCAGGGCCCCCCTGGCATGCATGTGCCGCGGCCGCACCCGCCACCCCTGCAGGCGCAGATCCCGGCGCCGTCCGGCATGAGCGAGGGCTCCACCGGCATGTGGCGCGCGCCGGAGGAGCCCCTGCCGTTCCCGCCGGAGTCTTCCGAGGGGCTCGCGTCGACAGACCAGCCGCGGTCCGGCATGCATGGGTCCAGCAGCGAGCGCACATCTCCGGCAGATGCCACCCCGGACGGTCTGCCGGGCCTGCGGCCCCGGCAGACCGGCGCACGGCCGGCTGCGCCGCTCGCCATCCGGCCTGCAAGCACGGAGGGCGGCAGCAGCGGCGGAGGCCGCCGCGGCGGCCGCGGCCGTTCGGCGTCTCGGCCGCGCAGCGGCCGCAGCGGCCGCACCCCCGGCAGCGGCGCGCTAGGCGCGCCCAGCAGCATGCTGTCGGAGGGCTCCCGCTTTGACGCCGGCTTTTCGGAAATTTACATGCAAGCAGGCAACATGTCGGCAGACGGAGGGTCGTCAGGATTCCCTGGCCAAAGCAGAGCGCACGCAGCAGAGCAGGCGGACGCTGCGTCGGCAGGCGCGCCGGCGTCCCCCGCCGCCGCGCTGGTCGCAGCGCCGCGTGTTGTGCCACTGTCACCGCAGGGCTACCGGCCGAACCGCCGTGTGCCGACGGCGCAGGAGGTGCTGCCTGCTGGGCCGCGCTCCTGGCTGCGGCCGACCTCTAGCGGCAACGCGTCCGTGCGCAACGTCGGCGGCATCATGAGCCGCAATGCATACGGCGTGCAGTCCGGGCCGATCACGCCCGACAGCGTCGCGGAAGATGCCGCCGTCTCCAGCGCCCTCAGCCACGTAAGCACCGCAGCTCCACCACAATCTGCCGCCGCTCAACTGTCTACCTGTTTTGCTGCTTTAGTACGTCACATAATGGCTGCTCCTTCATGTGACGCGCGCTGTGCAGATCCACAGCATGGATTCCGGGCAGAACGCGACGATCGACGGCTTCCGCAGCGCGCTGCGCCGGTGGCCAGCACGCACGCGGCCGCCGCCACGCATTGCCGCCGACCTATCGGCCATCCGGTCCCTCTACCTGCGGCGGCCGACCGGCACCACGCGCAACGCGAGCGACCAAGCGCGCCGCTCCTTCGCCGACGCCGGCGCCGAGCGCCTCTGCCGCTTCCTCCCCTCGCTCGACGCGCTCGCTCACCTCGAGATCTCCAACGTGTCGGTGGGCGAGCGCGGCCTCGCGGCGATCGCGGCGACGTTCGCGATGATGCGCGACGCCGGCTCCGGCGCCGCGCCCCTGAAGACACTGCTCTACCGCACCGGCGCGCTCCTCGACTCCACAGCGTGCGCAGCAGCGCTCGCGCAGTGGCTGTCCTCGGTGCCGACGCTGCAGCACCTCTCGATCGGCCCCCTCGGCGCTCGCGGCTCCGCCGTCGTCCTCCCTGCCCTCTCCGGCCTCTCCTGCCTCCGCACCCTCGACCTCGCGAACAACGTCATGTCCGACCGCGCAGCACACGGCCTCGCCACCGCGCTGCCCGCCCTCGCCCCCACCCTCACCGCCCTCGACCTGTCAAACAACGCCATCGGCGCCGTCGGCTACGCCGCCCTCGCCGGGCCCCTCGGCCTGCTGAGCACGCTGCGCGTGCTGGCCTCCGACGGCAACCACGTTGGCGGCGCCGACGGCGCGGCCGGCCTCGCGCTCGCGCTCAGCCGACTTCCCGCCCTCGAGCACCTGTCTCTCGACTCCGCCGGCACCGGCGACGGCGGCGCCGCCGAGCTCGCGGCCGCCTTCCCCGGCCTCCGGCGGCTGTCATACCTCAGCCTCCGCGACAACTACATTGGCGCGGGCGGCGCAGCGGAGATCGCGGCGGAGCTTCCGGCGCTCGCCCTGCTCCGCAGCCTCCGCCTCTCCGGCAACTGGCTGCTGGACGAGGGCGCCGTGGCGGTAGCCGACACGCTGTCCGCGCTGCAGTCGCTGACGGGGGTGTCCCTCAGCCGCGCCTTCATCGGCGACGGCGGCGCGCAGGTGCTCGCCGCGGCCATGCAGCAGCTGCCGTGCCTGCAGATCGCGTCGCTGGCGGACAACGCGATCGGGCCGGAGGGCCTGGCAGCGCTGTCGCAGTGCACCGGCTTTGAGATGGACGTCTCGGGCAACACCATAGCCGAGGTGCGTGCCCTGGAATTGCATGCCACGCTGCCGTGAATGCGCTGTGGATAGCGTGCCGCGGCACCACATACACACCAGCCAGCCGGTAGGCGGCGGCCAAGTAGCTACACGTAAGCAGCTGCATGTATTGTTACATCGAGGGGCTCCGATCCAGTGCACCAAGCGAACGTACAACTAGAGTCTAGACTCACATGCTACCCAGCAGATGCGAGCCGGCCAGGCGATCACCTGGCACCAACTGAGCACCCGTGAGCCGTGCTACCCTGGACATGGTCTTTCTGATCACAAACCCGTTTCCTTTCACTGTCGCCGCACTGAACTCCCGCAAGGAGTTCTCAATCCAGCGAGCCTTTGCTCTCTTGTTGAACGGCCCAACCAACGACACTGTCAGCGTGTTGAGGTACTGCATGGCATGCGACCCTAGTCTGCCATATGTCTCGTGCACAACCGGCACCACCTTGTACGATCCCTGCCCACTCTCTTTGTACTTGTTGAGTTTGAAGCAGCTGCATGTATGTATGTATTCTTGGTATCCCTGCCTTGTCCCCGCCGCTTTGCTGCGCTTCACAGGTCCATTTGCGTGCAACTGTTTCTTGGCGTGATTCTCGGCGCGAATGCGGCATGGCTAAGCATGACGGGAGAGTGCTGTGCAGCCGGGGAAGCCAGGGAACGCAGCGCAAGGCAAGGCGCAGTCGTCGGCGAATCGGCTGCAGCGGCTGAAGCGGCCCCTGCCAGCAGCGCGGCCGTCTCCGGCCGCAGCCGCCGGCCGCTCCTTCTGGGCATGCCTGGTGTGGCCTCCTCGCACGTGCTGCCGCGTTTGCGGAACTTGGGACGATGCGCAGCTGAAAACTGTTTGTGGTCGCTCCTTGCACGAGGCCCCTTTTTTTTCCTTCCACACCAGTTTCCAGTTCTACAGTCTGCCAGTGCATGCGCCCGCTCCGCCCCTTCGAATGCCGATGAATCGCAACGGGCGACGGGGCTGCAGAACACTGAGGCGTAATGTGCAGCGTCCGAACCCTCAGCATGGTGTCATACTGCATGCATGCCCCTCGCGCCTGCTCTGCCGCATCATGATGGACCGCCAAATTACGCTCCGTCGCGCCCTTTGCTTTCGCATCTGGCAGAGACCATTGCAGCACACCCGCGCTCAATGCCATACACGGCAGTGGCCAGGTTGCACCTCAAGCATTGGGCCCCAAGCACGTGCATGCATGCAGATGTGCAAGAAGAACGCGCTCCCGAGCGTGTCCGAGGCGCTGCCGCGCAGCACGCCTGCTGCTGCGCGCTCCGCCTCCCGCCGACATATGCTCTCCTGGACCTCCTCCCGAACCCTGACCGGCCCAGTCCCCCCCAAGGACGACGCCCCCCTGCCGCCGGCCCCCCCGCCGCCGGCCACTTCCTCGCCGCTCGCGCGCCCCAATGGCCACTCTAGCGGCGAACCCCTACGGCTGGCAGCCATTATCAACGCGGCCAATGGCAGCAACGGTAGCCAGTTCGACGATCCTGCCTCCGACCCTGGCGTCGCTGTGCCGGAGGGCGCCTCTCGGCCGCCCCGTGGCCATGCCTCTCGCCCCGCCGGCCTCCCCCGCGCCTCCTCCAACGGCTCCACCACCAAGTCCCTGCGCGTCTGGTAGCTACTGAACCCTACCGGTAGCGGCTCGCCGCCGCCGCCGGCAAGCCGCTCCGCTGAATCCTCCCACAGCTCGACGGTGTCGGTCGGGAATGTTGATAAATGTCGAGAGTGCCTGTGTGCTGTGGCACCTATGCTGTGGGGAAGCAGAGATGAAGGTTCACGCATGTGCGGTGTGCATGCATGCATGAGACGCTCTGGGAGAGCGCAGACCAATAAGGCGTCCACGTCATGTGCGCAGATGACCCATTCTTCTAAATTTTGTCTGTACAAGGGTTAGAACAAGGGCCTCATCTGCCGTTTTTGCAGGCCACGCGGCCATGGGTGTGGCAGAGGTGTTGCTCAGCTTCTGTTTGGTTGTATACGATCATCTGCTCGGGGCGGCCGCCCACTCCGCGGGCATGCTGAGGCCAAGCTCTCGTTTCGATGCCATGGTGACGTCCACATTCATAACGCTTTTTTTGGCAGAGCCTGCCAGGGCTCTGTGCTGCGTGCTGTGTGCTGCCCGTGGTGGGCTGTACGGCCGACTGACATGCATGCCTGATTGACGGACGTTGCTTGATCTCAGATTTTGGCGGACCTGCTGCGTGCTGTGCTGAGGCTGTGTGTGAGCCAGTGGCGAGGCGCTGGCCGCGTATTGCATGCATGTACAATGGTGTTCGCGGGCGTGTGCGTATGTAGTGTATTTACGTGCTTCCACAGCGATCTGAATGATTGCCGCCGCCTGCAATGATTTTGGGACATTTTTTCGTTTGTAACAGGCGAACCTCCGAGTGGCCTTGCCTGCTGTCGACCCGTGGGCGCTGTCCTGCCGTGCGCTCTTGAGCACGGCTGTTTGCCGATGGCGACACTTATTATGGGCCAGCGACGTTTGTTGCGCTGGATGCACATCTATACCAACTGCAGGTGAGCGTCATGGAAATCGTGCCAAGCAATACCGGCAGCGGTTGGCCACCTGAGCGCTCAGGGGAGACTGTTGAGTCTTGTCGGGCAAGGAGCCGTTGACACATGCATGCCTGACAAATACAAATTCGGGGGTTTTGGCCATCTGCTTTCCTTCTGTTGCCCTCGCTGCCGGGCTATTGCGTTCATCTCCGTGTAACACATACAAATGCGTGCCTGCAGGTGTTACAGCTAACTATCCCAAGCCAGGCATGCATGCACGTGCTGTGGGTGCGAGTGCCTCTTGTCGTGTATGCATGCAGGTGGAGAACATGAGATACGTTAAGAAGGTATGCTCCACATGCATGCAGGTGCAGAACATGGCTTGTGCATGTCACACCTGTCCTGCCTGTTCAACCATCAGCAACCATCAGGCAGGGCCAAGCCGAGTCTTGGCAGGCTCAGCGGCAATTGCTGAACTGTGCTTGCTGCTCCTGGGTCCTCCCTGATTGTTCAGTCTCTCATCGCCCAGCCTCTAGTTGTTCGGTCTCTTGTGGTCCAGTCCCTCGGCTTCCATCTTCTACCGTCTAGGTTCTCATGACCACCCAGCGGAGGCTGGCACGCCTCGCAATGTGCACAACCATATCCAAACGAGTCACACGTAACACGATCCAGCAGTGCACCCACTTGTTGCCGTATGATGCAGAGCGCGTTGATGTTTCACAACGAGTGGGGTGATGCCCTGCGACAGGTACTAATGCCCTCCAGTCTAGCTTCATCAGGACTCGATACGAAGGAGTTCACACTGGTAGGGAGGCAGCACAATTGGCCCGACCGAAGTGGAGGAGAACCAGGGAGCTGCCCATGCAGAAGACCCCACAGCGCTCTCCACTGCCACCCACCCATCCAGTCCACAGCTCTGCATGCCTGTCCCTGCTCGCATGACCGAGCCCATGCGCTCACAACTCCTGAGCATATCAGTGGTTGCTGCAGTAGTTCACAGACAGCTGCCGCAGAACGAGATTGCAATGAGGGCAGGTGTCTTGCAACAGTGCTGTCATGAGAGGGACGACACTGCTTGGGGAGGTGTCGAATGCCACCTGTCCAGGTGAACCACTGTCAAGTCTTCACCTACTGCACAGGCTCAGGATAAAACCGATTTACAAAATGCAACAATCAACGAGTGCGGCATCTACATGGTAAGCGAAGAGGGCACGGTTCTTTGCATGCTCGCTGCCACATGCCTCGGGTCGGCATCAATCAGATGCAGCAACGCTTCCTGTGAGGTGGCCCAGCCACCACATACAAGGACCACCCATATCTTAATATCGCAGCAGTGTCATACACAATTACAGCTGCCAGCGTGGACATTGGCGGTTTCTGCACGGAACGATCGGATAAGCAAGGCGCAGGACAGTCTGTGTCAAGACACGCCGTTTTGACCCGCAAGGCTCTAGCCGAATGCAAACGCCCCAGGCATGACGACACAAATACGGGAGCTCAGTCGCGAAGACGTGGCGGGCAGCCGCTAGTCGTCTTGAAAATCATCTAGCCAGGAAGCCCTGAACCCGCTGCCCAAGCAGTGCTTGCACTCTGCCTGCCCCTGCACATTTCCACCTATGAGAAAAGTTCCGACGTTGGCATGGTCCACGGTGACCATAGAGTCACTGGGCCCTGTGGCAGCTGGGTTCTGCTATAAAGACTGAAATTGGAGCCGGGTGGAGCGGAAGCGTACATCCCCACCGCACACTGGGCACACAGAGCAGCCTGTCTCTGAACAGTACAACATGTCTCCGAGCTGCATCACCCCCGTGCCATGACAGTACTTGCACTCAACTGTGCCGCTGCTCTCACAGGCGTTGCAGGTTTTCGGTGGGCCTTCCTGCACAAACCACCGTCTAGACGTGAGATCCGCAGTTGACAGCCATAATCACTAGCCATGTCCCAGAACGCCTTTGTGTCCGTGTAACGGTACCAACAGCAAGCACTGCCTTACCTTCGCGGCACCACCTCTAACTTGCCAGGTGATTTCTAGCATTCGACGTTTTGACTTGTCAGGCTTCTGCAAACGAGTGCGGAGCGACGCTAATTCTTCCATAAATGCGGCATCATCCCCTGTCAGGCCTTCATCGCGATGCAAAGCTCGTGCGCAGCATGCACTCCGTCTCGGACGTTCCGGCATCTGCATCCATGGCGCCTTGCAAAGGTGCGAGGCCTTTCGGAGGTCCATGTATCGACGACAAACACAATACGACAGGCTGCAATTTGCAGGTGCCCTGTGTATGTGATTGTTCACAGGCTACTGTAACCACTGCGCGAGGGATTTACACACGAAACAAGGCTCAACAGCGTGATCACGTTATCGCGTACACCAACTGACGTATACAGCTTTATGTTACGGAAGCACCGCAATGTACACCAGCCTATCGCTCGCAGCGTGCTCGCAGAGCGATGCGCTGGCACAGGTAACCAATTCGAGAACGCGAACTCGAACGCGCGCGTGACGACATGGACAAAGGATTCCCGGAATTGTGATTCACCGAGTATCCCGTATGTGTCGCATGACGTACAACACACATACACACATACACACACACACCCAGTGTCCAATTTCCTTGTTGTATGACGTTTCTAAATTCGCGGTGTTGGGCGTGCGGCTGCAGCAAGAACGGCCTGCGAGCACTCATTGTTGCACCCAATGTAGTGTACTATCAGAGGTAAAAGATACACTGGATGCTGCTGGTCACAGAACTAACACAGACTAATGTATTGCTTGCACTAGCAGCATGCACCGGTAGAACATGCTCGCATAAGCTAGTCGGATATTTTTTAACAAATCAACCAGTTGTTTCGCAACACGATTTCGTCAGGCATGGTAACCCAACATCAACAACATCCTAATCAATATTAGGCAGCCATGGGGTTGATAGAGTTCCTGGACCAACTACATGACAGCTCAGTTTGCCAAAGCTCGTCGAAGGTTCTGACCAAAGGCTGACATGGTCTGCAATGCCTCAGGGGACTTCTGCAGCTCCATCGAGCCTCGGGTAGCACATCCCGTTTCTGTGAGAGCTGCCTTGTACGGTGCAAATGCGGCTTGCATCTTCACCTTGATCTCATCAACCTGCAGCAAGCAGTGGACAATTTGCACCACAGGGCGGTCACCTCGGCGGTTGGTATTGTGACTCACAGTCCCAATCGTTTCAGATTCTGCACTGAGAGCTGAATGCACTGCTCACTACGTAGCTGCAAACCCGTCAGCTGCAGAAATGACATATCAGCCATCATGCGCTATCAATGCAGCAACACCCCGAGCATGTAGGATGCTATGCAGACATGGAAAACTCAGGTGCACCGTCACCAGGTTTGCATGTAGGACGCGCACCGAAGAAATGTCACAAGCCCTGGCCGTGAGCACAGCTGAGGCACCGACCGCATATAAGGCCAGAATGCTGCCCCACATGAAAGCACGGCCTGGTGTCAAGTCTGGGAAGAGTTTGTAACCAAACCACGATGCGCCCATCTGCTGAGCACGTGCAACACGGGCTGCATGTGCAATTGCGGCTGGGTGAGCACGCTTTTTGGCTGCATCATCGGGTCCCTACATCGCACAACCATTGACATCAGCCACACACACGAGTTTCTACAGCCTACAGATGTGGATGCAGCCGATCTACTGATCCTGTGCAGCCACAAGCAACAACGGCAGTCCTGTTGCTGCTTCTGTCGACTTTTATGTGATTTCTACGTCAGGAGAAAATGCCATTTGGAACATACATCCTGGATCGCAGACATTGCGCCTTTCATGTCGAATATTGACAGCCCCTCTGCTTCAGCACTTCGCGTCCACCGACTGGAGTTGAACTTCATGTTCGTGTTGCCCAGAGTGGGGAGACCAACTCCAGCATGAGCTACACGAGATTCATTTTAGACTGACACGGCAACTGACACAGGATTAAACCGGGTGATCGTTACGCCAGGCCTGCCAGGAAAAAAAGAAGGAAACGACGGCAAGACAGACGCACCGGCAGAGGAAGATGCGATGCCTCGGCTTGCCATTGCAGCCGCGCGCTGAGCAAACGAGCTGCCGATGACGGTGTTGGGCCCGACGAGAACGCGGGCGAAGTGGGTGTGGCCTGACTGAGACTGTGCCATCGTCACGACCTGCAGCACTGATCGCAGGTTCACCCTTCGTGATTGAAAAAATTACGCCATTTATATGACATAGGCAGTCACAAATGGTTACGAGAGTGGATCATCTGTTAAAGCGCAAACTCATGCCCTTTGCCGAACTCACGCCGAAGCTGTCGCGCTCACACCGTCTCGAGCATATTAAATAGTCTGCATAAGGGCGTCTAAGGAAGGAACCGGGGTCGTCAAGTGATCCTCGACGACTCGTCCAGACACACCAAATCACAGAAGTGCTGACACAGACACTTGTGGGAGATACCCGGATCGCGCATCTAACACATTGCTCATTCGCGCAAAGCTGGCACGCGCGAGTACATCGTGATTTTACCATTGTCATATACATCGTGTGATCAGCATAACGCGGCGAGGATGAAGGTACGCACGAAAAGGCACGCGCAGGCGAACAGCGTCAGACAAACTGGCACAGGCAAAGGGTCGCAAGCCGCACCAATATTAGTTCACTATAAAGGTTTGTAATCGATTTGTTGTACCTTTGATGGGCTGGAAATTTGAAGTTATGAACGGTTTGGGAGAGGAAGGGGGGGGAGGGGAAAGTTGGCAAAGTGAGAGGTGAAAGAGTTTCGGGGTGGAAAGATGGATGTTTGGCACTGATCCGATGTTGGTGGGGTATGAGCAATTCGAACAACCTCATCGGCGATCTTTCAAGCGTGCAGCCGGCAAACCGATTATGGCGTAGGTGCAACGCGCGCGCACTGGCCGCAATGCATCAGTCATGCACCACATTCGCCGGCTCGCGACGTCTCGATGCCATGGCATGCCAGGCGCAACTCGGCCAGGCAATGCACCAGCGCCCAGCAGAATCTGGAATAGATGACAGCAGACCAGCACAGGTACCTAACCTGTCACTCTGCAGCTGCTGTGCTTGGCTATTGTCCCGTGTAAGGGAGTTGTTTCCGCAGTCCACGCTGATCGCATCTTCAGGTAGTCGACGATTGTAGAATAGCCCAAATTTGCCGTATCGCTGCGCCTTGAACAGAATCTGCCGTGCGGGGGGAATTTTGGACGTGGATCTGTAGTGAAGGTCGTTTGTGGAGGTCCGGTCCGTGTAGAGCGTGACGTCCACGCACTGCTGCCCGTGTTTGCCTCTGAATGCACGCCCACATCATGAACTGTCTGTGCATTTTGTCCCTTCCTGCCGGACAACATCATCATCTTGTCGTTCCCAAAGGCATTCCGCGCATGTGGGTCCGGCAATAATTCTGAAGCTGCGTGTTGCAGGTTCAGCCAACGTTTGCAGAGGCTCCGATGGTCGCGTGTGCACGCAAAATCCAGCCAGCGTGCTTGCGCTCCCTTCACCGTCCTGGTGCGTGCTAAATGTTGTTGTTGCGTCGGCGTGATACGTGTCAGCAGATTCCTTCTTCGTCACACCTCGTCAGAGCATTGCCGCCGCTGCTTCATATCGCACTTGCAAAGAAGTCATGAGTATAGTCGAGTCAGTTTGTCTCATCTCATTGTCGAGCCTTCGGGTAGCGCCATGTTCTGGCATCAGTGCGGGAGCCTACCACAATTGCGTTGCTGTGTGAATGGCAGCCAGGGAGGCGAGCACTAGGATGGATTGCACCTGTGTGAGAAACTTTTAATATTGAATCCCTAACTTCGCTGGGCTGGATCGCAGGTAAACATGCTCAGCCAAGACCTCGATCATCCCCCATTGTGCTCTGCAGCACAAAAAGTCCTGGTGGATCAGTACTTGACAAGCCTGACTCAGCTGTTGTCATATCAAAAATGTGCGTGCTCTGATTCGAATGCGCTTCTGAGCAATGACTGTAATCAACATGACTTTCTGCAGCTCAATGTACGTGGTCTGCGGCCACCGCATACAGGCATGCATACCTACGATTGCCCCTCGATGTAACTGTGCATACCTACGATTTGGACGCGACCCACTCCTTCCGATAGTAGCTGCTGGCCCAATTCCGTGACCTGTGGGCGTCTGCACAGTCCGATGCAGTGGTTGCAGCTCATCAAAGCAGTTGTGTGATGGGCCCCTGCCTGCTGCCAAACACAGCAGTCTGGGGGCAGTGCAACCGACGCCATATTCTCGGACATTCCATGAGTGCGGAATGCCTTTTACATTGCATCTGTCGGCATGGCAATTGTCTTCCACAGACAGCATGTCAGCACAGGCATGTGTTGCGAAGGTGCACACCCCAAATGCCGAACAGATCAGCAGTGTTTTCCACGCCGGGGCTCCCAGATGCAGTTCACTTTGACCATATTGGATAGCATGCCGTCTGCTGATGCACAACGTGCCAGAATCTAGCTCCGATGTTGCAGGAACAAGTCCATCAAGTCGCCCCTGTACCGTGTTCTTCTGCACAACGACAGCATGAACAAACGAGAGTACGTGGTCAAGGTGCTGCTCAAGGTGGTGGACGGTTTGACCGTGGACGATGCGATGCACATCATGAACGAGGCACACATGCGCGACGTGGCGCTGGTCACTGTCGCAGCGCAAGAGACGGCCGAGAAGTATGTTGCGGGCTTGCGCCGGAATGGTCTCACCTCCACGTTGGAGCCGGACGGTGGCTGTGGTGGCGGTGGCGGCTCGGGGGAGGCGTGAGGTGTCCACGCAATGCAGTAACATCCCAAGTTTCAGCGTCCCCCCACTGTGATGCTTTGTCACCGCTGAACAGAATGATGCTGTCATGTAAACTGCGTGCGCGTCAGGACCCAGCGCTGGCATGGTCAGGTGAGCAGGGCGTTCAGTGTAAAGCACATGGTAATAACATGGTGCTCAGGCAGATGCGTGATGATGCATGTGTTTGAAACCTCACAGCATTTCAGTGCAGGCTTGTCATCCAGTTGTTCGGATGGCAAACCGGGCAGCACAGCGCATTTTGTATCCACCGCGGTAGGAGTTCAGATGTAACGGCAGCTTGTGTGATCAGGTTCAGTACGCCGGGGGCCAGTCTTGTCATGGGCACCAGAATGTCAATCACGACTGTGGCAGCCACATACAGTTTGTGTCATACAGTATGTGATTTACTGCTTGGACTTGCAGTGAAACTGATGCCTCAGTACACACCATGTAGCAAAAAAATGAAGGTGTAATTGGCGGTCACGCACAGTCATCATGTGCCAATGCGTATTTTTGGGTCCATGTCAATCACCTGGATCGATACATTTACAAGTTGCAAAAATCTAACACCTTCAAAACTTGCATCTAACCCATGAACATGCCCACAGGTACAGCAATGCCAACTGCAGCGGAATTGGCTGCATCCAGACAGTACCCTTTTGTGTGCCATGTCCCAACATCGGTTTATATTTGCCAGCACACGTCACCTCACGTCATGGAAATCATCAAACTCATGGCTCCGTGCTAGCCCAGCCTTTGCAGTAGCTCCGAGACTGGAATATGCTTGAACAGACCTATGAACATGCACTACCGCCCCATGAACTGTCAGAATGAGGGCCACCCATGTACAGGGATCGGCAGGCGTCCTGGAAAACACCGAGTGGCGCGCTCTCAAAATGTAGAAGATGCTTGTATGGCGGAACTTCTTGAGAGGGATCAGGTCAGGCCCGGGGCTTGGACAATCTGGATGCGTTCAAGTCCGCCACGGCACCGCTATATCAATCCATGGTCTTCAAGCTGTAGAATGTTGTTCATGCACCTACCGCTGTGTTGGTGACATGCCGCATGCTCAGAGAGTTATATTCTTATCTCACCACATCCCCTGGTACAAGGTCAAAATTAGCCACACATGCAAATTCAGAAACGCTGCGTCGCACACTGTGCCAAAGTCCTCATCCAGTTGTGATGATAGTGGTCAATGCATCTGCCGGTTTGGTCTGCTACAGCAGGAAGCCCAGCATTCCCAGAGTGGTACGTTTACATCCGTTCTAGCTGTGCATGTGCGTCGTTTCAACAGCGACAGGCGATTTATGTCTTAGGAAAACCATTTCAACTCCAAAATTTTGCCCAATTGCCCAGTCATCCAGTTTAAGTCTCCAAGATTCCAACATCTCTCAAATGGCGGTTCCATTTGACTTGACCATACATAAATATCTGCTCTGACAAATATCCAGCCAGCATGTGTGATGGCGCCATGATCGGGTGCCTTTATTTGTAAGATGCGTGTCAGCTACTCTGCCACAGCTGAATGCGATTCACTGCAGGCATCAGCTACATCATAAGCCTGCTCATAGTCATTGGGGGCCATGCAGTGCGAAGAATGGCCATTGGAGATGTGTGACGGTGCAGCAGGTACTGAAAGAGCGGCATCAGGTTCGTGATGGGACAGAATGTTGCCTGCGCCAACATATGCACGACGGGGGCCTTCGACCTTGCTGACCCGGTTTTCCCGAATCTGCTTGCGATAAACCTCTGGGTCGAAATCCCTGGTGGTGCCAATCTGCACAGGGGGGTCAGTTGCTGCACAAGGACATAAGATATACCACGAACACAGCTAGCGTTGGCCAACGGATGCTTGCTGTCACGTGGTATACCCAGACACTGGCACCGGTGCACACGAGCGTTCTGTCTGGCTCGGGAACGCTGATAGCACTCGATATAACACATCAATCAATGCAACGGCTTTGCCCATGAGACGTTGGCCAATTTCACCCTTGAAGAATGACAGGTGACAGCATTAGAGAGCTTTGGAATGAGGGGATTACTTTAGTGGGGCATCCATCAGCTTTCTTGCGCATGACAAATGTGCTCGGGTACTTCTCAATCTCTGTGTCTTCACATGTTGCGAAAGGTATAGAATGGTTGTACTGCTTCTTGCTCACTGCAGCCAGAGCCGATTAAATGGGCAACAGCGCCAGTTCAGTGGTCTGGTGGAGTCGGTGGTACCTTGTATAAACGCACCAAACTCTGGAGGTATGCTATTTGTCTGATAGATCAAAGACTTTGCTGGCGCTCTGTCATGGCGAAGCTTGCCCAAATCTGCGCCGTATTCTGGCTGACGAACCATGGCGAACAAATCAAGTCAGGCTGCACGCAGGAAAAGAGATGGCCGTTTCAGGTTATATTGCCCTTTCAACATAAGAAATATGTATCATAGAAGGGTGCATCCTGCGTTTATAGCGCGAATTAAGTTCGTACCAGTCGGGTTTGTGTTATGTCGCACAGAAGGACCGTGACGGGAGCGAGACGTTATGCGAGGACCTCTTCCACACCAGCCTGTATTAAATCAAAACTACTCTTGTGGTAAATCGCAAGCTCCTACTTGAACACGAATGGCATGTCCAGTACCCGTTGTTTGTCGGGACAAGATGGTGGCAAGACAAATGGAATGGCACACTACCATTCAGCTGTTCGTCATTGCCGCCAACTACCATGGATATACGCTTTGGCGTGTGCCTGCCGCAGAGCTCTACACAGATTTCATTTTTTTTAAGTTCAACACATGCATCAACAACAACACTTGGCAAGGGTTGTGGCGACGGTGGTTGTAATCATGCATGGCTGAAACACACACGCCACACTGCGGAGTTGAATTGCCTTTATAGAATGCGTGCCTCGATCCAGCACAAAACAAACACGAGAGAGCAGAGAAAACCACTGCGCTCTTGCATTGTGTCAATTTTGTGGAGCTCGTCCACGCATGATCGCTGCAGCGCGCTGTGGAAAGCCTATACCAAGCACGAGGCAATCGGTACTGCATTCACTACGTTCGTGGACCAGTTGTACCATAGATTTAACACCAACGCACACCTGCCCTGAATACCAACATGGCGACGCCTGTCTGCTTTATCCAGATTTCGAGGCAGCGTGCCTTCGCGGATATATGTGCCCACCGCAATTCGCCACGCTGGCAGAACCGACGTGCGCATGCGGCCCGCGCCGTGCCTCAAGATGGACCTGAAAATGCGAGGAAAATCATTCTTGGTGCAAGCATCGCAACGATGACCGCTGCAGCTATCCTGCTCGCCAGCCCAGTACCCGCTGATGCAATCTCAGGCGGGAAGGAGTCTGTAGGAATTTTCAAGCCCCTGGACGACCAGGATCTGTCAGGTAGGCCCCATACACCTGAATTCCATGTCGGAACTGCGCTTGTGCTGGTTGACGATCCCCTTGTCAGCACAAGCCGAAGTAATCGAGTTGAGTGTGAGTGCGGCCGCGTTCAGCACACTGTGCGACACGATTGAGGCACGAGTGCTGCCTGCCCCTGACACACATTCACGCCAGACAGCATAGCTTGTTCTTGCAGGCAAGGACCTGAGGCGAGTGCAGTTCACCAAGGGATCTTTGCGGCGTGTCAAGTTTGATGAGGCGGACCTGTCTGGCACCACCCTCTTTGGGGCGTTTTGCAAGGACTGCTCCTTCAGAAACACCAACTTGCGGTACGTTGATGCTCCATCCACATCATTTCACATGCGAATCATTGCGTACGTCGTCACGGTTTCTGTTGGTTATGGCCGATCCAGCCTGCCCCTGCCCCGGCCCCGAAGGACTGTTCTTGGCCGTCTGGCCAATCGAAAGCGGACCAAAAGATGAAGTGGACCGCTGAACTGCGGGCCGCATGCACAATGCATTTCCTGCATGCATGCAGTGATCTGTGAGATCCACTGGACTGTTCAGGATCGCGCCATCTCATATGGGCCCCTATTATTTAAACAGCCTGCCCGGCGGCTCAACAAGGCTCGTTGTACATCTTTCCCCATGCACATGATGTCCAAGTGGTGCTGAGGCGTCTCACTGCTCATCGCAACAAACACGTGAGATTGCCACATGGCTCGCGCGACCACGGCATGCAGAGCACGGGACGCGGCCTGTGCACGTGCAGGAATACCAACCTGGAAAGTGCTGATCTAGAGGGCGCCGATTTCTCCGGCGCCGTCCTTGAGGGTGCCATGGTGACCAATGCGAGGTTCCGTGACAACGACCTGGACGGGTCGGACTGGACAGATGTGCTCCTGCGGAAGGACCAGCTGAAAATCCTCTGCGCAAAGGCGACGGGCACCAACCCGAGCACGGGCGTGGACACCCGGGAGAGCCTGAACTGCCCGTAGGCTTGGCACTGGCAGTGTAGCGTACGCTGCAGTAGAGGGCCACGGCCACAGCCTCGGGCAAGCCTAGTGCGACCGCCTGCGTGCGGTGCATGCCAGGGGTTCTAGACTGCGGTAGTGTGGCAACTTTGACGCCCAAAGCAAACTGGAAGCCAAGTGTGCGGTAGGATCCAACCATGACGGCTTGAACAGCTTCAGGGCAGTACTGTTGTCAGATTTGCTTTTGGTCGTATCAGTGCGAATGGATGGATCTTGCAAGCGGGCGTGTGCACACGACGCTTTTTGCACCTGCCCGATGTGATGTCTGTTGAGGCCGAGGTTATACCGTGTACCTGGTTGCCCTGCTATTGTGCTAACACACCAGTGGGTGACTGTCGTCATCTGCACAGAATTTGTCAATATCTCCCAAACCTGATCATTGTGAACACACGGGCATCTGCGGGCGAGGTCAGCTGCCGAGGCAGTCGGCTTTCATCAACAGCAATCGGTGAGTGTCAGTCGTGCCATCTACCATGTACAGGCTGTACACATGCATTCTCATGTCCACGGCACACTGCTTGCGGTGCCTACTGGCATGAAGTGTCGCAAAGACAAAAAAAGGGTTGTTCGTATGCATGGCTCTCTAGCTTGACTGCGTGTCAGCAGCACCCCCCTTGCGGCTAGCGCACCGTGCCTTCGTGCCATGCCATTATGGCGTTGCCATAGCATGGTACAAGCCCGCATGTGTTGACGTGATTTTGTGCTGTGCTGCTTCATTCGCCGCCATGCCTGTGCCACTAGGCTTGCAGCATTGGCTCTCCACTGGCATGCTTGTCTTCATGCAATCAGTGCAAGCAGCATTGGCAGACATGATGTCTCTTGAACACCATGCACGTTCCCGCCGCAGAACAATCCGCAGTCTCAGATGAGCAGCTGGAATGCCTGCAAAAGTTGCTACACATATGCTTCATACCAGGGTAGCTGGATGTGGCAGCAGTCAGCAAAGTGCGGCGGAATGGTGCACCGGCAGGCAGCTGTCATGATGCGTCATTGCAAAAACAAAGAAAAGCTTACAGCGGTAGCCTGGGTAAGGGAGCTCTGCCTGCCAGTGGTCACACGCTAATCCTCAGTACTTACTATGCGCATAGATCATATTAGCATATCACCACTGTTACGAGCTATACCGGACTTGTGTTCTGACGCATGCAGTTCGATACTGAGCCACAGTGGACACGCTGGCACCAGACTGTCCACGAGATGTCGCGACACTGTAGCATATTGGAATGGCTCTTCGACCGCACGAGAACCGGTGCGCAACGTTAGATGAGCAGATAAATGAGTAAGGTAGGATAGCTGTGATCGCGTATCCACGCGTGACCGCCACAAGTATCGTGCGCTAACCTGACATTCCGTCGTAGTGTTGCTCATCTGCAAGCGCCTCTGAATGCGTCAAATTCGCGTCAGGAAGCATTGAAACCACGTAGCCAATAACAGCAGGAATCTAATATGAGGGCGATTCGCGCGGTGGCGTTCCAGCCAGCTCGTGCGCAACATCCACGTCGCTGTTTGCACCGTCGTGCGTCTCCGGCCAAGTGTAATCCAGACGACCCAGCAAAGTCCGGATCTGCGGAGATCAATGAAGACGTGCTGGCGAAGCTGCGAGCGTTTGAAGAAGAGAACAAGAAGTTGAAGGAGCAGCTCGCAACAACCGTGCGATGCGACTTGTGGCTACTGTGCAGTGCATGGGCTGAGAGCTGGATCAGCATACGTTGCAAACCAGTATGCCAGGCGACACAGCAACCTTTTGATGTTGCAGGATTCGGTCACAGAGAAGCAGGATAGCAAAAGTAAAGTCAGGGTCGATGGATCCGGCATGAAGCGTGAAACTCTGTTTGGCAGCTCCTCCAGTCCAGGAAGCTGGCTGTCGGAATCAGATGTGGACTTCTTCACCGGAGGCACGCAGACCATCATCTGAGAGAGGTTCATGTGCTGAAGTTAGGCAATTAATCAACTGCATTGCCGTGTTTCAAGTAGGGCAGTCCGTTGTCGACCATGTTCAAGACTATGTGCATCACTCACAACACATGCAGGCGGGTTGACAGAGCAATCGTCAGCAGATAGAGATGCAGAGGAATCGGTAGTGAAGAGACGCCTGATCATTGGCAGTGTGTTGACAGTGGGCACCATCGCGCTTTCTCTGATCCCGACTGAGGATTTGGACGGGTTCGCGAACAAGCCATTGTATATGTACCTTGTCCCGCTGCTGCGAAGTATAGTACGCTTTTTCCACCGATGGCCTGGCTATTTGTGGCCTGACGCCTTTTATCTGCACGTCGCTCCCCCAGCTGCAGAATGTACGGTATACCTGTGAAGTCCTGACCTCTTTCGACAGTGAGCGAGTAAATGCGAGACGTGCTCAACTTTATGTTTGAGGTTCAGTCGGAGCAATGTGCTCACACCATTGCTGCTCGGCCCACACCTACTAGTGGGAGGTGGATGTTGTCCATTGTTTTGGGCCTGATTGCATTGCATTGTTCTTCTTCGTGACATCCAGAGTCTGGTGGACATGGTTGATGTGTCATGCAGGCGCTTCTGGAGGACTTGGCAGTGGAGGTAGAGCAGGGCAACATGGGGAGCTCGGCAATAGTTGTAGACCGAATCCTTGGCAAACCCAATGAGGCGAGAAAGAATCTTTACAGTGCCATTGAGTCGATCAGCCCGTCTCAACGACAACAGGCCAGAGAAGCCATCAGTGCGGTCCCATGCCCATTGTGCTGCTGACAAGAGGTGGCCGCGAATTGGCATAGCGTCTGCGCAACGTACTTATAGCTGTGACATGTAGCACACGCCCGCGATTGACGGTGCTGCCCCTCCTCAAACAGTGTCCAGATTAGGCACGCATGGTCGGCATTTGGTGGCCGTTGGCAAGAATGCGTGCTCGCTCATCAGCCATCAATGTAAATCAGCATAGCGTGCAGGCAATTTTGTAGACTACATCCAACAGATAGACTACAACAAGTACTATGATACTGTGGGAGTGAAGGATGGCAAGCTGATGGCTCAGTATCAAGACTTTTCCTTGAAAAGCATTCAGTCGGCAATAAGGACTGGAAACCAAATTCTTTCCATGTTCCCCGGCGACGTGGTGGCTGATGCAAGGGAGACGCTGGTGCCATTGTGATATCCCGAGCGTCGACTTGGCTAGCTACAATGGTATAGAGCTTTGAGTCGAACATTTCTGCCAGCGTGTACATGTCGGAACCGTGTAAGCGGTGAGCCAGTCACTGGTCACTGTTTCGGCCCACACACATACCTGACAAGCACAAAAAACAGTTGGTATTGAGCTGACCCAGGTGGCGCAACTGTTAAGTGTATTCCTCAAGTCTGACACTGTGCCAGGCGCTCTCACAAGTCGGCCTGAGCATTTTCGCGACCGATCCCACCCATGCACGCGACCAGCTCGGGGCCTCCGGGCAAATCAAGACACGCGTTGGCTGGTTGGCATCCGAGCCATAGGCCATGCGCAGTGTTGCGAACAAATAGAGCATTAACTCGTATGTGGTCATTCTATGTTTGCACTGACGCTGCCCTCGCATTTTTGCACACAATCACTGGCCTAGTGGTCTGACTCTCCAAGGCAAGAAACAGCCATGTATGCATCCTACCGCCTGTCCAAGTTCAACGTTTAAAGTGTATTTTTTACGCGATCAGGGTGTGCAGGGACGACGATGAGGTTGTGTGCCCGAAGCCCAAGGTCCGACTGTTGCGCCCGTGTCCTAAAACGAGCTCGCCGCAGTGTTTGCATGCTCTCACTTAAGATGTATGATTGGGTTGTTGCAGCGATGTCTCACATTGCTGGCGTCTGCCTGCAGTTGGAGGAGCGTTGCAAGCGGGACTGCGTTGGGCTATTCAAGGAGGCACAGGTCCGAACATAGCAACATCACAATTTTCCATACATCATGGTGGATGCTGACTGGTTTATCAGATGTGACGATGGGTTCAAACCTTTGCCGAACGCTAGAGATCTGTTCGTTGACGATGTCAGCTTTGAAACACAATCGCCAAAACATGTGTGACCTTATGGTAGCTACTGCAGAAATGTGCCAAGCGTGTTGAGGCCGACGAGACGGGTGAAGCCCACTGTACAGGCCAGTACTTTGACTACTGGAAGTGCGTAGACAAGTGTGTATGTTCCTATTCCTCCAGGCCACAACTCGCCACGCGTCCTTGTGACTGCCCTGATTGGTATCGAACTATTAATGAATTGCGTGTTTAACTGCTGAACTGGTCAACTGCTGAACAGGCTGATCGCTTGGTGATGATCCAGTGCTTACAGGTGGCAAAGCGTCTCTTCAAGTACACAGTTTGACATCAACCAGGGATACCAAAGAGCTCCGCTCAGCACATTGTAGGGCGGTATGACCGCTTGTGGCCCAACAGGCTGTCACAGCATTGCCTGATTCATGCTGTGCACTGGTGGTTCGCTTGATGCCGGGATCCGTTTTGACGCCAGACTAGGTTCATGTGGAGCGGATGACCAGTGACGGGAGCCCGCCAGGATCGGCATGGAGGTCATCAAACTGAGTGCTTTACTATCGGTCGAGTCGCCCAGCTGAAGCAATCTATGGCAAATTTGCTACGTTAGGTCCTAACAACAAGTACTTGATCAGATATTGCAACATGTCGAGCTAATTGTATGTGTTCATGCTGCGAGCACTGCCCACACAACATCATGTGATGAACGGCTGTTGTTCATATTTGATCCACTGATTCGCTGGCGGAGGGGGAAAACAACTCACGCTGAGTGAACTCTGGCTCATAACTGGCAACCTGGATTCCTCCTCTGGCTCCAAATGCACCAGAGAGCCTCAGCACGTAGAGTAAGCGTTGTGCCACACAACTACTGCCGAATCGATTGACGCATGGACGATGCTGCCGTGAACTATATCAGGGACTGCGCCAACAACGTGCTATTGAGTATGGCCTGGGCACAACCGATCATACAGGCTTAGCCAATCTTGTGCAATGGGTTTGGGCCCAAAATGGACATGCACACAGCTCTGTACGATTTTGAGCCAATGTGCACTCACCGCTGCAAAGGTAAGGGGATAATTTGTCGGTCCGTCGGCAGGCTCGTGCACGAACCCTGCGAACATCACCTACAACATCCATCAAGACTTCCAGGCAGCAACAGACTGGCATGACATGGGCTGCATTGCCTGTCAAACGCGCATGCACACTGCTCTACTCATGCACACTCGTTGCTGCATGTCCAATCATTTGGTGGGAATGAGGCCACTATTGCCAGCACCCCAATGCACACGTTCGAGGGCAAGAGCTGGTTCATGCAGCGACAGGATCACAGCCTAGGCCATCACAGGGACAATGGAAATCTAGATAGCCGGTTGGGCTGAGGGCAGAATGCCCAAATCAGCCTTGACCATTCACAAATTCCACAAAATCATCGATCAGAACCGGCCATGCCTGGCTCTCATCGTAGCTGCTCATGTCTTGCGAGTTCATCTGCAGCCACCAGCACCATCAATGCAGCGTTCATGATGCTCGTACACAGTGTCAGGCCTACCCTTGCAGCCGTATAGACAGCCGCAAGTAGCGAGGCATATGCATCCACAGCAAAGCATTCCAGGTCAATGCTTTGCTCCAGTTGCTCCACAGCATGCGTATGGACGGGGCAACAGGACCAACACATATGTACAGGCAAAAATGCCAGCCTGCTTTGCCCAAAAACAGAGGGATTTGCCCCCGTAATAGCATCTGATGTGCAGGCAACAGTCCATGGCAAAACATCCCTGAGCGATTGCTGCAACCGCTTGCAGGTCCGCCATTGAGCGCTGCAACATGGCTCCCTTCACTTCCCCAGAGCTCACAAACTGATATGCTACACAGCAGAGACAAGGCAACACTGCGTCATACCCGCAAAGCCATCAATTGCAAAGAGCACAGACAGCTCGTGCAGGTGCTGGGACTTTTGCCGGGGTTCAGGCACACCTTTTTGAACTGCAGGAGCAGCGTCCAAGTGTCGGAATTGATCGGCCGCCCATGGTTCTCTTGCAAGAACTGATACCACTGGTCGGCGAACGCCCAGGCCTGCCTGCCTGTGAACAGCAGCTGCCACATCGCGATGGCGCTGTCCTGGTCTAGAAACTTCTTGCCCTGGGGGCATGCCCAGCCAAACGTGAACTTGTAGATGGCTTCAAACGCCTCTGGGCTCTCGATGCGCCCCCGCAGCGACGGTAGCCGCGCTGAAAACGTCTGCAGACTCGTGATGCCGAGCGCATCGCAGCCTCGGCAGAACTCATCCCGAGAGAACTCTCCCATGTTGGCGGCATTGCATGCATGAGCAAAGGCTATCTGCATGCAGCCTTACTCAGTCACAGGCACCCCATTCCAACTACAGCTGACAAACACTACACCATGTATCCAAGCGATTGGGCATCACGCCTGTGCACAGCTGTGCTATGCAAACAAGTGAAATTACATGACGTGGTGTCACATATTTAATATTCTGTCAGTTAAACAGCGGAGGGCGCCGGCCAAATCGAAACAGTCAGGTTGGCCATAATTGGTGCTCCACCATTGGTGCATACACTGGTCCAGTGATGTCTGGACGTGGATGCCCAAAGTACGTGTGGCCTGGGTGATGCACGGCAGTGGCTGCCTGAGCCGGCCACTCATGCACACATGCACAAAACATTTCTGCAGAGCAAGCTGCGCGGCGATAAAGAAAAGCTGGATCAATGTGTTGTGCCGGTGCATTGAGGATACTAGCACATTCTATTGGTGCATGATGGGACTTTGGGGAGTCCTGACATGTGTGCCATGAATACCCGACAATGCAGAGCTGAGCACGACCACATGCGAGTAGGCCATCGGTTTAGCAGCGGACCTGCAACCGTGCATGTGAACACGAGCCAGAACATGCATGCAGAGGAAGCCCTTCTGCCAGCATGCTACCGCACCTCTCTTGTAGCTGAGCCAACTGCAGTGTGAGTGTGCCATCCTTGAATGCGCTAATGCAATGGAGCCGCTAAGTGTGTGTACGTGTACGATGGCACACTCAACTCGTGGAAGCTCCTGTATCCGTTTCCAATGACATGGGCATGTGTGGCATGAACATGTGTGCGGGTCTGGCTCAGTTTCGCGTAACAGCGTCGGGTGTGGCGCTGTATCAATCGTGTCCATCGAGCACGTGATGCCGTGTGAGGCCAACACCTCCAAGCACGATGCATACATCTGAACGAATGATGAGGGAGCTACTGTAAGGTGAATCGCACCAAGGCCTTGTCTGTGCTTTCAATTTGAAGGTCCTGAATCAACTTCATGACGCCTTCCACATCCACAACATCATCCTCCGCATCCGCACCTGCATAGTGAACGCAGCGTGAGTGCAGCTATAGGCGATGCACGATATGGCTGCTAGATGACTCGAAGGACGCTCACATGGTGCATGTACAGGACTGTCAACATGGTGCAAGGAGAACCAGAGCAGCAGGGTCATACTTTTATACTTTGCAAATAGGACTTCACTCTTAGAGTCCTGTTGAGCAGTGATCACATCGGCGTTGTAAAACCGGTTTAAGGCCCCTTGCACGTTGAAATTCTCGGCCTTCAGGAAGTCTATGGCTACTGTGTTGCTGCATGCATTGCTTTCAATCACGCTCGAGTTGTCAGATCTGCCAGCTGACTGTTATACACATATACAAAAAGAACTCCTTGCCGGATCGTTCCCGTGTAGACCGTTGTATCTGATTCCGGCGAGTCACAGCATACACCATGGATTGCACAGCTGGACAGAGGCCCACAGTCGCGGACACACACACACACACACACACACACACACACACACACACACACACACACACACACACACACACACACACAAGCACGCAAGCATCCCTTATCACCAGTGGCAACTGTTATTATCAGCATCTGGCATGATCGTACGTGATCGTGCCGCGGCAGGAAGTTCAAGCCTGGCGCCCCGCAAACGATGGCCATGTGCACACCTGACACCGGTGACCTCCACGAATTCCCGGACTTGAGCTTTCTGGTCTTTCTTCAAGCGATTCTGCAGATAGAGTATGCGCGGCCTTAGTGATGGCTCGGCGCTGGTGTTGCATGTCTGGACAAGTGCTTGGAGATGATCGCACCATTGTGCAACCGTGTGCCAGCGATACTTTCGGGTATCTAATCACATTCAGCACAGAACTTAATCAGCGAACTCGCAGTGTTTATGAAGCATAGACTGGGACCAGTGACCGGAAACCGGATACATCAATTGAAGCACACACGTTCGAGGGAGCGAGCCATGCGCATGACCAGAAAACATCGATCAGATTAAGCATGGTTTCAATTGGCTGCCGCTAACGAGTGTTTGATCCGACCAAAGTAAGTGTGTCATGTACCAGGCACGACAACCATTGCGCATGCATTTGAATGCGGCATCGGACCGCGCCTTTCGTAGCAGGCCCGACCACGCGCACTCGCTAAACCATGCAGAATGCGCATCCAGCAGCTCAAACATCACTGTGGAAGCGAGTACATGGAACGCTTTACTGCTTTCTCAACAACCTTCTGACGCTGTCATTTCCGAGCGGCAACAGTCGAATTGGTTGACCGCGCGTCTTGGTGCATCCGTCGTACAAGTACGAGTAGTAGTGCTCGTTGTGATTGAGGTCCTACGTTAAACGATCTCTTGATCACTTACAGCGCAGCGAGGGGCGCCAGACCGCGCTCTTGACAGCATGGCGGAGTCACAGGTACCTATGCAGAACCTTACCTTCTTGAACGCCCATAGCCGGGATGTCATCCGGTCATGCACTCATGTCTTGATGTTGCGGCGATTGCCATGCTGCTGTGGGCAAGTTGGGAATCATGTGTATGCACTGTTGTCTCGCGTCTCTATCAGGCTCAGTATACCCAGAGCCCGATCACTGGCGTCTGTTGAACGCAGATAGTGCATCATGTTCTTCGTGTTTCCATATGTTGCTGCCACATGACCATATGTGCAGCTTGGGTCAGTCTGGAGAGCGACCTGTTTACATGCAGTACTCCTTCTCCCTCACCACATTCAGTCCTAGCGGCAAGCTCGTACAAATTGAGTATGCTCTGAACGCTGTATCTGCTGGAGCAATCTCGCTCGGCATCAAGGCAACGAACGGTGTTGTCCTGGCAACAGAGAAGAAATTGCCATCCACTCTGATTGACGAGTCGACAGTCCGGAAGATCAATGATCTCTCTGGCAACATCGGAGTCGTATACTCTGGAATGGGACCAGATAATAGAGTCCTTGTCAAACGGGCTCGAAGAGTGGCGCAAACGTACTACATGCAGTATAACGAGGAAATCCCAGTTGCCCAACTCGTCCGTGAAGTAGCGGCAGTCATGCAGGAGTTCACACGTACGCTGCCTCACTTTGGCTGTGCTGGTATTTGCTGTGACGCATCTACAGCTGCTGTCTCGGTTCTTGATTCACTTGCATCATGTTTGTCTGTATCTTGGTCCAGCTTGTACTGCGCATGCGCTGGTGATGTTGACAAAACGCAAGACAGGCCTCAGAACCTTGCTTACAAGTGTATCAGTTACACTTACATGTGAATCGAATGCAGAATCTGGTGGCGTACGGCCATTCGGAGTGTCACTCATGCTTGCGGGCTATGATGCAAATGGCCCACAGCTGTACCAGATTGACCCCTCTGGCACCTTCTTTGCCTGGAAAGCATCAGCAATTGGCAAGAATATGGTTAATGCCAAGACGTTCCTTGAAAAGCGGTATGCAGATGATCTCGAACTCGAGGATGCCATCGACACTGCCCTGCTCACACTGAAGGAGAGCTTTGAAGGGGAAATGTCTGGGGACAATGTCGAGGTGTGAAGCACATCTGCCTTGACACTGGCATGGTCCAGCAACTGTCATCTCAGTCTACCTGACATGTGCTTCCTCGCATGGTCCGGCACAAACACATGTCCAGCACGTTGTGTAGATTGCGCACCCATGTGTGCACAGTTTGCACCAGAAGGCATGCGCTTATGTATCAGATGGCTCAGATCTATGAAGAGCAGAACGTCCTTGTATCATGTGTCGCTCTGAAGTCCTAAGCGGCCTTCGGGGACCTGAGCCTCGTGCAGGTTGGTGAGAATTGAACGTGTGCAGGTTGGTGTGGTGGGAGCCGATCACAAATTTCGATTGCTAACCCCGTCAGAGGTGGAGGCACACTTGAGAACTGTGCAGTGAAATTGAATGTGAAGCATTTCGTCATGGACGGAGCCGAATGCTGCACAGGCGGCACCCCAAAATGCTGCCCCTACTGGGCGACCTGGGGTGTACTGGGTAGCATCCTTGTGTAAATCTGCATGGATGGCTGAATGCGGTGCCCCCTTACAGATACAGTGTACATTCTCACCAATCTGAGGAGCACAATGTTTCATGTCCCAGAGATTCATTGTATCTTTGTCGACACCAGGATCGCATGTGAAACAGGCATACAGTGGATCGCTCAATATGCACATCGCAAGCATGTCTGGGCTGCGCTTGTGATGGGCTGCCACATGACAGTCTGACTGATTGACAAAGTGAATGCCCGCATGATCGAGACTGTTGTTCTTGAACGGTTGTGCCGACTCTGTAACTGTCAGTAGTCTGAATGGCGGCATTCCACGACAATGGCAGTAGGCAGAAAGTCCCAACTGGCAAACGTGAGTGCCCATTGGTTGCCTGAAGCAGCAGCGAGGATTTATGCTCGCTCAAGACTGGCATCAGTTGGTAACATCAATGCCCTCATAGTTACGGCAATGTAACCATACATATGTACATGGGAAGAGATACAAGATGCGGACGGCGCCTTGAGATGACCAGCATCGCAGTGGCTACGTATTTTTATGTCTTTAGATCCATGGGTTCGCCCATACACCTGGCGCCACCTTCAAGATCCACCAACAGCCTGTGTGACAAAGAGCGTCCATCTACGCTGACAGATTCCTTGTATTAACCCTTGTATTATAAGCAATCCGCCCCATGCCATCATCCCGCCTGTGGAGCAGCAAGAGGCACACACATCACCCTATTGCATTCATGTGAATTGCCTCTAAGTAAACGCCACATCCTAAAATCACAAAAGCCTCAGGCGCAGTGGACTCAGGCGCAGTGGACTCAGGCGCAGTGGAATCAGGCACAAAAGACTCAGGCGCAGTGGAATGCACTGACCCTTCCGCAACCCTCACCACACGCCAGATGCGCACAGCATCGATTCAAAAAGCACCCAAGCCACGCAAACAGCCCATCAGCCACCACAGCTCCCATCCACACCATATACAGCAGCTCTTCCATTCGGGACATGCACCGGCCCCCCTCCGCCGCCTCTACCAGCACCGCCGTGTACCGGACCGGTTTCCAGCCCCGGCTGTCTGTCGTCTGTCGATGCCCCCTTTGCATGCTACCGCGGAAAGCGTCGCGTGCGCACCGCGAACTCGACGTCCATCTCTGGCACATACAGTACATTAGACACACACACACACACAAACACCTGGATCCACCTGGATCCTCTGCGCGCGTGTAAATCTGCCGCGGAGCACACGCTCGCGAAGCTGAGCAAGCTCGGCGGCACAGCAGCTACCTGCAATCTCCACCGCCACACCATGCCGTATAGGGCCCTACAGTGCAGAGGCATTCCCGAGGCGATGCCGCGTGCAAACTACCAGAAACATGGCGGAAGCGGCAGCGGCACGCCCGTCGGTGGGCGAGGCAGCTGCGAGAGCCGCCACCACGCACCGCCGCGTCATTAGCTGCGGTGCGGGGGCATGCCGAGAGACACCTCCGGCTGGCCGAGCGCGCAGAGCTCGCTGCTGCCGTTGTTGCCCAGCACAGCACGCATCTCCTCGGCGTAGCGCGCGGCGATGCTGCGCTGCGTGATGAAGCACTCCACGGCCGCCCACACCGCAAAGACGAGGCCGAGAAGGTAGCCTGCGACGATGTCCTCGATGTGGTGCTTGTTGTCGATGTACCGCGAGAGGCCGACGTACCACGCCTGCACACGCCGGGATGTTTGCATGGCGTACATGCATGGTTGGCGCACGCAGCGGCCGGCACACGTGCGCAGGCTTACCATGTCTGCACCCGTCCGGATGCTTGCCGGCGTCCACCGCAGATCAGCGGTCCTACGTGTGTGCCTTGCACTTCACGCTTGCATGGCGTCCATGCATGGCCGGACACATGCAGCCGCGCCAGGGCGCGCTACGGCGTGTGTGGTGCCGCAAGTGGAGCCGCAAGTCAGCGCGAGCTGGCATGGCGTCCACGGACGGGTGGTCTGCCTGAGGTGGTGGATGTGGTACGAGGCTGAGTGCAGGAGACTTGTCTAGACTACACTGCAGACGACTGCAGCTGAGGCGGTCGCAACCACAGCACACAGCCGCAAGACGGCCGTGTGTGGATCACACGTGATGGCGCGTTCAGCTCCGCCATATCGATGCTCACTCCTGCGCGCAACTGCACCTGCCGCGGACATGCACAGCCAAGGGTCACCGCGCCAAGAGGCTGACAAGGTGGTGTGTGTGCGGCTGCATGCTGTGGAAGCGGCACGAGCGCATGCACAGCAGCACACGGCTCGCAATGCATGCAACTACCATTGACCGCACAGCTCTGCAACACTCGGCATTCCCTCGGCCCCGTCACAGCACGCCCATGCCGCCCTCACGGCACCGCACGCACCCAGCCCGGCAGCGCCACAAATACAGCACGCAGACACTGCAGACCCGTACTGCAACTTGCAGCCTGCAAGCCGCAGGCACGCACCAAGGCAACCACAGCATGCGCAGCGCACCAAGGCAAACACGAAGGCGTTGAAGCACGTCATGAGCGCCATGCGTGCCTCCCATATGAAGCGGCTCTCCTTGCAGCTGCGGCCGACGTCGCGGCGCACGAGAAGTGTGTGCAGCATGTAGGCCACAGGGTACACCGTCAGGAACATCGCCGCTGATGCGTGGCCAGAGGGGAAGCTGCGCAGGTAGTCTGACATGTCCCGCCCGTCCGTGCAGTCGTCTGTCGTGATGCTGCCGGCCGTGTCCTCTGTGCCCACGTCTGCGCTCGTGATGGCCGCGGAAACGGTGACGCTGGGCTTGCAGACTGAGAGGAAGTTGGGCCGAGGCTTGCCAGCCTGCAATTCGCAGTATGTCCAGATTACGGGCATGTCACATGGGGCGATTGGTAGAGATCATGCATGGGGCACGTTTTTGGGGATGGGCCACATGTGTGAGCCTCCTTTTGGGCGTTGTGTGTGGCATGCCCCAAACTGTCGCAATGATGCAATGGGTCACGGTGTTTGGAGTGTTCTGGAGCGTTCATATGTGTTGGCATGGGTGTGTAGGGGGTGTGTAGGGGATGAGGTCATCACCAACCCAGGACATCACCAACTCGGCACATCGGAGAGTTGGTGGTGTCCTCATGCATACGGCATGCCCGGGCATATGGGGCTGATGATGTGCTCAGAGGTACACAGCCCTGCAGACCCTGATAGATCGTGAGTCACGGCAATGTGTGGGTCGGGTCTCCTG
Source organism: Ulva mutabilis (assembly GCA_900538255.1). Classification (NCBI taxonomy): domain Eukaryota; kingdom Viridiplantae; phylum Chlorophyta; class Ulvophyceae; order Ulvales; family Ulvaceae; genus Ulva; species Ulva mutabilis. The sequence continues at coordinate 350,343 of UNSF01000055.1, read as the reverse complement.
CAGAAATGGGTGAGGACAACGCCAGCCAGTCCAGGACCACCACCTCCTCCCTGGAGCAAGAGCATGCCTCTATTGACAGTGGTGAGGGCCTGCAATTGATCGGAACTATACATATGGACGCCGCCAACCACCCCCAACGTGTGTCTGTTGCACATGCAGTTGTGTGGGCGGAGGCAAGGGAGCTGCAGCTCCGCTTGTACCTGTACAGTCCTCCGCAACTAGCATTGTTGACTTCGGCATAAACTAGTCTTCTTGAACTGCTGTGGTCAATGTGTTGTCTGTGGGTGCCGGCATAGGCATGTGTTGCACAGTGATAGATCGTGTGGTGGTGATGCTGCAGGCCGCCGTGCGGCTGCAGCAGGGCGAGAGCAGGCCTGGGGTCGCTGAATCTGGTTCATGGTGCAAGCTGGTTGCCTGTGCAGACTGCATGCACAACCAGGTGGTGGTGGTGCTTGTGTAAGGCGCGCTCTCATAAAGGTGGCATGGGCTGTCAAGTGGGGATCAGATGGCTCTCTGTGCCGGAACAAACTTAGGCGCAGTTCCTGCATTCGCACCTGCGTGTGCATGTAAAATGCTTAATCCTCCATAGGAGCCAGGCCGATGGCATGCATTGCTAACGCGTGACATACGATTTATTTATTTATTTATTTGTAAATCCACATGAGGACTCGTCCGAGGATGACATTGCGTCAGAGATATACTGTTTATGTATATAAGCCGCGTTTCGGAGGCAGAGCCTAATGTATGGCAGGTGAACTGGCAGGGCCGCACCAGAACGGACGACAGCTGCTGGATACAGATGTGGGCCAGGAATCCCGCCAGCATGTGGACAAGCGCTTGGGTGTAGTTGTCAATCTGCAGCTGCCTGGGCAGCTGTGGGTGCATGAGGAAGAACTCTGTCACAGCCAGCATAATGAAAGAGAAGAAAAAGCCTGGGAGCAGGAAATCGATGGCGGAGATGGCGCTCTTGGTGTTCGGATCCATGACGGTAGCGTCAAAAGGGAAGATTGGCCGCTTGCGAGGCTCCACCTCGGTGAAGGCGATGATGCCCAGAGGTATGCCCGCGAGCAGAAGCATCGCAAGCAAAGGGAGACATGCGGCCCTAGGTAGCCGCAAGGGCATCTTTTGCCCAGAATCGGCAGGCATCAGTGCGTGATATCGTGTGCACGCAATTGTTGCACGGCCTGCATGTCGCGGGGAGGATGATCAATCAGCTGGGCGCTACGCTTGGATAGCTCACGCCATCGCTGCAAATCTGGCCTCGCGTGTACGTGTAGTGATGGAGATTGTACCTCGACGTCAAAGCAACGCTTGACGATGTTTATGCTCTCTGGCGCTCACGCTGACGCAGCTCCAGCGCGTAGCGGTCAACCCATGCGTTGGAGCTCGGGACCGACGCTGGCCGACATCAAACGAAGCAACGCAATCGCTTGATTGAGCTACACTGACTTGACGGTGCAATGTCAACAGGCAACTTTGGTGTGCGAGGCCGAAGCTCCTGCGAGACGGGCCAACTGGTGATTGCCCTTGCTTGCGCCAGGATGTATATCCAGGAACACTTCGATCCCCGAGAGGTTGCAATGGCACGCTATGAAATGTTTTCCAACGTGACCATTGCGCCCTCAGATTGTTGATGACCGAGTAACAATCCTGTTTTGGACAGTCGAGGGCAGAACCTGGCCTAAGCCACGATGCATGACCTCCGCAAATCTCGATTAAACAGTGCAGGGGATTCATGGGAGGGGTATCACCACGGCTGTGTTGCGGCGATCCGACGCGGCTGGCCGCCGCAAACCGAGCCACGCATGCAAAACCACCAATCGACAAGAGGTGCACACTCAAAGCAGCGGCAATCTTGTTGGCGCATGGTGAACGCAGGCACAGCAACATATACCCAGTCGGCTCGTTATTCTTGCTTCAACCTTACGAGGGCGTGTCCTGAGCGTTGTGTTGGCTGTACATGTCACCATGGGGCGTGGATCAGCTTCCAAGCTGATCAGGCGTGTCATCGCCAGCTTAGAGTCCGCTGGATTATCTTTGGATGCTAGTACAAGTCAAAGGTCTTTTCAGTCGTCTTCAACGACATTGCAGCAGGCGCGCGCCTTTGCACAGCCTGCAGTAGCGAGCAAGACTGCTCAAACGCTTCCTCTGTACACGGATCTGGTAGGAGCTGTTTCTATTCAAAGTCAGCAGAGCAAGGACCTCAAGCCTGATGTATATTACAACATTGACGGGCATCGAGTGGACGACGGACGCTTTACATCGTTTGCAAACGACGTCAAGCAATTCATTCCTGCAGCGCGCATCTTCACTGACCCCGTGCGGACCTTCGCATACGGGACAGATGCGTCGTTCTACCGTCTCAATCCCAAGATGGTCATCAAGGTGCACAGCGAAGAGGAGATGACAAGGCTTCTGCCCATCGCGCGGAAGCACGCTGTGCCAGTAACATTCCGCGCTGCCGGGACATCTCTATCCGGACAAGCTCTGACAGATAGCGTTTTGCTAAAGATCAGCCATACTGGAAAGAATTTCCGGAACTACAACGTCCATGTGCGACTTCCAGTTCCCAGTGGCTCATCGCTGTCAACGTGTAGTATCACATTGCCAAGCGTTTGTTGGTGCATACACTAGTAGGAGACCTCGCACTATATGTCTACTGATCATACGACATCACTCAGCTGTTTACGAAGTGCATCAATTTGCTGCTTACGTGTTTGTGAGACGCTACCACGGTACTGCGCGCGCACAATCTGAGCAGAAATACGTGGCCTGCCCCCGGCATATGCAGCACAGGCATGTGTGAAGCACATAAACCTCAACAGGGAGGAACATACGTCGCAAGTACGTGCGCATGCTTGCTTAGTGCTCGGAAACACATCCGAACGGCACGTCTGGCCAGGACAGGGACGGGTCAGCATGGACTGTCACGCATAAAACTCACGTGTATCATTCTCATAAGCAATAGACGGGTTATACCGATGATTTTTTGTGCAGCTTCCCATGTCGTTTGTTCTGTGGTTGCCTGCAAGCACCGTAACTCAAGGCACACCAACGCTATCCCTCACGCCTCCGCACTCACCAATGCGTTCACTACCATCCACGGCCTTGTCATCGCCTACGTCAACTTCTACCATCATCCTGCGTGAGCTCCAACGAGTGGTCGGTCATGCCCGATCCGATGTCCAGTCAATACTGCCCCCTCGCTGCATCAAAGAGCCACAACCACCTGCAGGGCGATGGCTCCCGGATCACCGTCGAGCCCGGCCTCATCGGCGGCGAGGTCAACAAGATCCTCGCCAACTTCCACAAGGCCCAGGGCACGGCCACCCAGTACAAGATCGGCCCGGATCCCTCCTCCATCGACTCATGCATGATCGGCGGCATCGTCGCCAACAACTCCTCCGGCATGTGTTGCGGCGTCAGCCAGAATACGTACCACACACTCAAGGACCTCCGTGTCGTCTTCGCCGACGGCACCGTCCTCGACACCGCCGACGCCGACTCTCGCGCCCAGTTCCTCACCACCCACGCCGACCTCGCAGCCTCCGTCTCCCAGCTCGCACAGCGTGTCCAGGTGCCACTCCCTCCCTTCCTCCCTGTCCTGTTCCACGCATGTGCACCATCCGCGCAGCCTCCGCCCGGCTCCACATGCCATCCGTGCACAGCGAACCACAGACATGGGCTGGGTACCGCGTGCGCCATGCTGGCCCCTCCAACCTGTCCATAAACTGCCGTGCATGCACCGCCATCCATACACCGCAGGTTCATGACCCTCTGGCGCCGCTGTTGCTGGCCCTCACCAGCCCTTCATCCGCAGCAACACCCACCCCCGATGCCTTACTGAAGCTGATCTGCTTCAGCTAGAATATGGCATTTGGCCATGGTTCACGTGTCTTGATGCACTGCAATGCCTGCTTGCCTCTGTGTTCTACCACTCTGTGGAGCGAACCTCTGTACCTTTTCTCTCACACCCACACCGACGCACATTCGGCTCCTGGGTCCCGGTCCGCCGGAGATGTCAATGGACTAATCGGCTACGGCACGTAATTCGATTTACATTTGCACTTACATTCGCCCGCGCTTTCACCGTGGCCGGCAGCATCAGCACGGTTCCCACTGCGACCTCACCGCGGTCGGCTGCATGCAGGCGGACCGGGAGCTGACGAATCTCATCCGCCGCAAGTTCAGCATCAAGTGCACGACGGGTTACAGCATCAACGCACTCGTGGACTTCCCGGCGGCCGACCCCATCGAGATCATCAAGCGGCTGCTCATCGGCAGCGAGGGCACCCTCGGCTTTGTCAGCCGCGCCACCTACAACACCGTGCCGGAGTGGCCGCACAAGGCCTCCGCCTTCATCGTCTTCCCAGACGTGCGCAGCGCCTGCGCCGCCGCTTCCGTGCTGCGTGACGAGACCGCTGTGGACGCCGTCGAGCTCTTCGACAGGTGCCCCCTGCCCGACCCCCCCTCCCCCCTGACCCCCGGTCCTCCTGCATCACTTTGTGTCATGCCGCCGAGCGCCTGCTGGCTTGCTCTACCTATTCTATTCTGCCTAATCTGTTATGCATGCTTGTCTGCGCGGGCATTCCCCTCTCTGAACCGCCCCCGCCTGCCATGCTGATGTTGTTGCACCAGGTGCGAGTACATCTCTGACTGCACACCTGGTAAACGGCGTATGGATCAGCCTGTCACAGTTTCCCTGCATACCTGGTCCGCTCCACAGGCCGGCGCCGGGCCGTGGCCGTTGCCTGCATGATCCTGCGTGTTGACCGTGTTGCGTGCTGCAGGGCGTCGCTGCGGGAGTGCGAGGCGAACGAGGACCTGTGCGGGCTGGTGGACATCGCGGGTGCCGACGCAACGGCGGCGGCGCTGCTGATCGAGTGCCGCGGGCGAACGCAGGAGGACCTCGAGGGCCGCATCGCGGAGGTGAACGGCGCGCTGCGTGTGGCGGGGCTGCCGCTGGGGTGCAACGCGGCGCGACCGCGCACGCTGGAGGACTATGGCTTCCGGCACGACCCCGCTGAGTACAAGGTGTTCTGGGACGTGCGCAAGGGCCTCATCCCCATCGTCGGCGCCGCCCGCGAGCCAGGTGCGAACTCCACCGTGATACAGAGGCAACTGCAATCATGCCGGAGCCAGTCAGGTTATTATCAATGGCGCCCCACCATGCCCGTGCGGCTGTGTGTAGCTATGCAGCAATTGTGTGATCGGAGGCGTCTTAAACTTTTCATGAGTTGATTTTTCCGTCCACCTTGAATTCGCACCGGTATCTTAGTAATAGTAATAGCTTCATCCAAGCATTGCAATCACATCTGACTTCCCCATCTAATGGCGGCAGGGTGGAAGTCCGCCCCTGATCCGAATCCCATGCACAAAATCCCCATCGCGTGTATCTATGTACTGTTACATCGAAGGGCTCCGATCCAGTGCACCAAGCGAACGTACAACTAGAGTCTAGACTCACATGCTACCCAGCAGATGTATCTATGTATCTATGTATGTATCTGTCGCACATCCTCTCAAACCTTCGAGACTAGTGCCTTCCGTTCCAAGTCCCTCTTGACACCTTTGTATTTGTCTTGGTCGCTGCGCAGCGGACACGCTACGTACTTTCATTTGCGCTGCTGCACAGAGACGTCCGACACGGGAGTGCACGCACGTCGCGCGCCCTTAATTAGCGGCCAGACATCACAGCTTACGACCCACTAGATGTTATGTGTTTCACGTGTTGTTTGGAGTCGACTCTGTGTCAAGGACGCTGTGCGCACTGTCGGTGTTCAACGATGTACACGTCAGCGCCACCTCAGCTCATGATATCCGGCCCGCGCGGGACACCTCGGCAGAACTTGTGTTGCCCAACATTTCATGCCCATCATGCATTGCGTGCTGACGCTACGTTCCCTCGAGCATGGCCACGCCACTGCACGGCAGTCAGCACACCACTTCCGAAGGGGGAGGCGATTCTTGTGGGTGGAAGTAGAGCAACGCCGCGGTGGCTGTTGGCATCACCAGCAACCAGCGGCGTGCGAGGCCTGCCGCGCTGAGTTACACCTCTGTTTCCCCTTGCTCATACACTCCAACTGCCACTCCCGTTCCAACATCGGGGCAGCGAGGACGATGCACCGCGACAAAATAAATGCACCGTGCACGACTGTGGCTGCAGGGACCTCGATGCTGATCGAGGACGTGGCGTGCCCGGTGGCCAAGCTGCCCGACATGATGATCGACCTCATCGACATGTTCGAACGTCACGGCTACAGCGACGCGTCGTGTTTCGGGCACGCGCTCGAGGGCAACCTGCACCTCGTCTTCTCGCAGGGCTTCCGCGACTCCACCGAGATCCAGCGCTTCACCGACATGTTTGAGGAGATGTGCTACATCGTTGCCACCAAGCACAGCGGCTCCCTCAAGGGTGCGCGACCCCCCCCTGGCCCGCTCTCTACTGCCACATGCTCCGGTCGCCACGCCTGTCTGTGTGTGACTGTGTATTGCAAGTGCGTCGATGGTGCACGTTCACTGCCGTCTGTCCCGAACTGCCCGGACCCGCCGATGTTGCTTGTTTTCACAGCTGACAATGCTTTCAAAATGTTGCAATGTTATGCTGCACGATGTCGCAGTGCGCTAGGCTGGCATGCATGGAACAGTTGGCGGTTCCATCAGAGTGACGATGGCCAAGCCTACACACGAGCTCAAGCAAATCAGACCCTATTCTGTCGAGCTCATGTCGCCCGTTGTAGCACTCTCCTCCTCATACAGCGGCTGCATGCCCAAACTCGCTGCATGGGTATGGTGATCGATAGCATGTGCCTTGCGCGTAGTGTCCCGCCGTGGCGGGCTGCCACAGCAGCCGCGATCTGTGCTGCCGGAGTTGCACTGTCACCTTGTGCGTGGTTGTGGCGAGTGCAGTGGCGAGCATAGCCATGCTTGCCTGCCTTGTCTTCTACCACTTCTTGAAATAACATCCACCTCTGCCACATTTCTCAGCAGTGCAGGCGAGCACGGCACCGGCCGAAACGTTGCGCCGTTTGTCGAGATGGAGTGGGGCAGCAAGGCGTACGAGCTCATGTGGGAGCTCAAGCACATCTTCGACCCCGAGTTTGTGCTCAACCCGAGCGTGCTGCTCAACCGCGACCCCGACGCGCACCGCAAGTTCTTCAAGCCCTCCCCGACCGCCTCGCCCATCGTCGACCGTTGCATCGAGTGTGGCTTCTGCGAGAGCAACTGCCCGAGCCGCGACCTCACACTCACGCCCCGGCAGCGCATCGCCGCATACAAGGAGATCACACGCCTGCGAGGCCTCGGGGACGATGCGGGGGCGGATGTCAAGGCGCGGCTCGCCACATTTGAGAAGGCGTACGAGTACGACGGTGACGCAACGTGCGCGGCAGATGGCATGTGCCAGCAGAAGTGCCCAGTCAAGATCAACACCGGCACGCTCCCCCCTGCGAGCCATCCCCACATCTTACCAACGCCTTGTTTTTTTGTTGTTTCGTTGTTTTTTTCCCCAGTTTTTGTGTCACGAATGCAGCAACTTCCCATGGAGCGTGCGTGACGCCTGCAATGATACATCATGTATGTCAGGCCTGCCAGTCGCCTGCTCCACTGGCCCACATCGTGTGCCCCCCCCCCCCGACACTCAACATCTGTGGGCTAGACGGAGCTGCAGCACATGCCGCGAGCACACCCCGCCCATGAGCTCACTGAGCCTCGCGCCCTGCAGGGGACCTGATCAAGTCGCTGCGCGCCGAGGCGATGGACAAGCCGGGGACCGCGTCAAGCGCTTCGGTGTTCATGGCTGACCGCTTCGAGGGGTTCACCCGCGTCGTTCCGCCGTTCCTCAACCTTGTTAGCCTCGCGCACCGCGTCCTCGGCGCCGCGCCGCTCGCCGGAATCTCCGGCCTCCTCAACCGCGCCTCCGGCAACCTCGTGCCCGTGTGGACTCCCCACATGCCGCTCGGCGCTGCGCCGCTGCAGCCGCCGCTCGCGCCGGCCCCGGCGCCCGCGCCTGCCGCGCGTGAGATCCCGCGCAAGGTCGTGTACATGCCGTCGTGCGTGACGCGCATGATGGGGCCCTCCCTGCAGGACTCCGAGACGGACCCGGTGCATGCCAAGATCCTCTCCATCCTGTCCAAGGTCCGTGCCACTCCTCACGTCATGTGTCGCTTCTCCCGTGAACTGTTCCGCTGCGACATGCTGCCTGGGCACCCGTTCGCTGCCAGACCTCAGCCCACGCACAGCGCACATGGCCGTCCTGCAGCCTAGCTTCGGGGGCTCTGATGTGTAGTCAGACTCTTTGGGACGGCCCGGGTCGTGGGGCAACTCCTTGAGCTGGATCCTCCTCCTCGAAGTGGTAAGTTTGCCAACTGTGCACAGCGGAACGATGAAGTTTTCAATGGTGTGGCCTGTGCACAATAAAAGTGCGTCCGCTGGATACATCGCAAAATTTATCCAAAGTGGTTGCTCTGACTTGCGGAGCGTGTGTCTGCAGGCAGGCTATGAGGTGGTGTACCCTGAGGGCATCGCTGGTAGCTGCTGCGGCATGATGTTCAACTCGCGAGGCTTTGCGTCGGCGGCCGCGAAGAAGATGTCTGCCCTCGAGGAGAGCCTGCTGCGTGCCTCGGACGACGGCAAGCTGCCGATCATCTGCGACACGAGCCCCTGCCTTGCGCAGATCAAGACGAGCCTCTCGACGCCCGCGCTGCGCTTCGCGCTGTACGAGCCCGTCGAGTTTATCAACCACTTCCTCGTGGACAAGCTCGACTGGAAGCAGGTGCGGCTGCTTTTGTGTCTGTGTTTTTGCTTTTCTGCGGGGCTGCAAGTGCGGCTCCGCAGCTCGTATGCCATCCCATACAGGAGTTGCCTGAGTGTATGAGTGTGCCGATCAGGCTGCTTTGTATCGACTGTTTGGTTGTGGAAGGGGGGGCTGACACGCTGCGTGCTGCAGGTGAAGGACAAGGTCGCGGTTCATGTGCCATGCAGCAGCAAAAAGATGGGCATCGAGGCGGCATTCATGAACCTGGCGCGCCGCTGCGCTAAGGATGTCACTCCCACCGCCGTGCCATGCTGTGGCATGGCCGGCGACCGCGGCATGCGGTACGCCCGCTCCTCTTCCCCCCAGCACACCCTGTCCACCTCTGGCCACACTGGCCCCTGCACACACGTACTCAATGCGCAGCCCCACACGACTGCCCGCTCCGTTCCGCTGTTCACTCGTGCCAGCATCTGTACCCTGGCCTCTGCACCGCCAGGCAGCTTTGTTGCCGCAGTCGGCCGGACAGATCCCCCAGAGTTGCCACGCAGACAGACAGGTTGCAGCCGTTTGTAAACAGTGTCCCAGCGTGTGATGCCGCAGCCGTCCGCATGTGTGCAGGTACCCCGAGCTGACGGCGGCGAGCTTGCAACACCTCAACACTGAGGGCTGCAGCGACGGCTACTCCACGAGCCGCACCTGCGAGATGTCTCTCAGCCAGCACTCCGACATCAACTTCCGAGGCCTCGTCTACCTCGTCGACGAGGCCTCCTCCGCTAAGCAGGCCCCTGCTGCGTAGTGAGCGCCGTGCAGCACGCGCAGCACCCGCAGCACGCAGCACGCGCTGCGTGCTCTGCTTGACTGAATAGGCACCTGTGCTTCATTAGTTGCTGTGAGCAGATGGTATGAGTGCCGTGTTTGAGGCAGGCGTCACCCGTGCTTCTTTGGTTGCTGCACTTGTTTAGTTGCTGTGCTTCTTGGCATAATATATGATATATATGCTATATATGCATTGCCGCCCATGCATTGCCGCCCATGTGCGTCGCACGGATTCGGTTGTGCCTTCGCTCTACGCTTGGGGAGATGCAGCTACTTCCCTCTGGCGTGAGTACCGGCAGACCTGCCGCGTGTGACGGACCGGGCGGCGCAGGCGCCTGTGGAGCGTGAGAGGGTAGTTGGCTGTTCCAACAAGTGCAGCAGTTGGTGGGGAAAGGCAGGTTGGTTGGTTGGGATGCTGATGCGTTGGTTGTTGGCTGAGGGTTCGAGGGGATGGTTTAGCATGGGGAGCGGTGTGAGAGGGAGTTGAGTTGTGTTGAGGGTGGGATTTGGTAGGTGCAAGGGGCCGGAGTGCGTGCTGGCCGTGCTCTGCGGCCAGCATGTGTATGGTCATGCCTGACTGCATGTCTGGCGTGCTTGGCTGCAGCTGTATCCTGTGCCAGCATTGCGAGCGTGTAGCGCACACCGTTGAGTGGTTGCGATTTGTGTACGTGTTCAGCACTGCGTCTCACACGCTCTGCCAGTGTGCCAGGTCTCTTGTGGCATCTGCAAAACATTGTTCTTCTGATGCCATGCACCTCATTCGGGGGTATGTGTCATCAGTTATGTGTTGTATTGTTCCAGGCAACCTGTTACACAATCACTGCCAACATGCGCAGGCGGTTTCTCTATTCTCCGTTGCGTTAGGAACAGTAGCAGAACGCTTACGTTTTGCTGCCCTGCTCATCACTCCCGTTAACTCAACGGCCCTATCCTGCGCTTCAGCATGCAGTACTGATCATTGGGATCTCTCAGTCAATAAAGGCTCTGAGCACCACCGAGTCTGCAGAGTTCGCAAACTTTCAAGACAACTCTCTTATACATTGCTTTCACAGAATGGCAAGGGTGTAATACGTTGTTCTGCCATCTCAGATGCGTTGTGTTTGCCCTCAGTCGGCGGTGCGGATGGTCTCTGAACATACCCAAGTCAGTGCAGACGGTGTTTGGCCCCATCGCCATGCCGTGTGAACATGTCACCGTACAGCTGCGCCGGGGCTCAGACCTGTGGCCCCGGTCTGCCTTGGCCAAATTCTTCCAGTACTGCTGGCAGTACTGCTGGAGCAAGGACCGGGGGGGGGGGAGGGGGTAGGGTTGGACGCACAGCAGGCGGCCGCGGCAGCCGGGGCTGGCGTATACTTGGGCAGTGAATGCCGGTGCTGAAATGCATGCACCTTGCCGCTGCAACAAAGAGCACTGTCCTTCGTACTCGTGTGGCCCCTTGCATGCTGCACGGCATGGAATTGTGTCCTGTCTCTGCATCTGGTGCAGACTTGGATGCCGTTCTCGTGGCGGCGACCAAGGTGGCGGATAACTTCCGCTCTCTGGACTCGTGTCATGCTTAAGTGCACAATCGCAGTGTCTCAACTGCGGTCCTCCTTTCAGACCCTGATATGCTTGCCTCCGCTGATCACTGCCGTGTCGCGCACGCGCTGGAGCTCGTTCGCGACCGCGCGCCTGATGCGGCGCACCCTGTGTGGCGCCCGCATGACCCCCTGTCGGCGGAATTCGCTGCCGATTGATTGCGTGCGGGGCTCTACCCGGATTACATGGGCACCACGGTGTGCGCCTCCATGCATGCGCGGGATGCGTGGCTCCGCCGGGCGACTGCCGCATACACAATCGCGGTCGACCACCTGCCAGTCCGCGGTGGCGCAGCTGCCGGGGTGGTGGCCGATGCCGGCGCCGGCGGTGACGTCGCGACGCGTCGGCGGGGCCTGTGTGATAATTCTGGTAGATAGTCACTTTAACAGAATCATCACAGCCTGCGCGTTCCGCAATGCCGACATCCGGGCTGGTGTCACCTCCTGGGCGTGGCTGCAACGCGGCGTTGGCGCCCCCGAATCTGCTGTGACGGTTGGGCCGCTCGCTGGCCGCCTGGGGAAGTGCACTCGCCCGCCTGCGGTCCAGTGGAACCCACTCGTGCGCGGGCTTTGCCTCGCGAACGCTGGTGTTGCGCCGTACACACGGTCCCCGTCCTACGGTCGTGTATCCCGTCATGGTGCTGCGTTCTTCTCATCTTCCTGGCGATTACGCTGTGTAGTAGTAGTAGTGGTGCTGTGCAGTACGATGCCGCCCGCCGCCCCCGTGCATGTCTCCTGTGTGAGTGTGAGGTGTATGAGCCGCATGCTGGTTTATTTGGTGCTGATCCGCGTGAGCACAGGTGACGTCACATCGAGCATATGTTGCTGCCTTGCCCTTGTCTTCACCCTGCCATAGCTTGTCATGGTGTGTCCTGCCTCCGGTCTGATTTTTTGTGCGCATGTGGGTGCCAAAGTTGACTGGATTGAGAACACAAAGCTCCTGAGACAAGTCAAGCAGGCACCAGGCTGTCCAATATTCGTTTCAACAACTAGTGGTTTGCTGCGGCACTACATTGCAAGTGAGACTCGGTGCCAGATGAACTGAGTTGTGGGAAAGGGAGCATGCACGGTTTCCTGAGTTGTCAGGGCTGACCATTCAGTGGGCGATTCGAGATAGCGCGACATGACAAGCATCACCGCGATTGAACCGTTGTGCGCGTTTAGACGATCTGCATTTCGGCTACGTGACGTACATAGGCCCTGGGTCAACATAGCGTTGGTCACATTGCACAGGTCCTTACTTTCGGAACACCCCGCGACCTGCAATCACAAGGTGGATCGCAGCGACGGACGGCTCCGCAGGGTGCCTTACGGAACAGCAACAGTTCCTCTGTAGATTTCGACACCCAACCACGAGAATGGCAGAGGTGTCGAGTCCACTGTCGGCACATACCCGTGACTCGCACAACGCTCGTCTGCACTACACGTCATGTGTGGGAGTTTCCTGATCAACAATAATATGCAGGTAGCTCTGAAAGTCGACATGATGTGCGAAGGCTGTGCTGGATCGGTGAAGAAGATCCTGGCAAAGACGGACGGTACGACACCGGCAGTGCGACGCGCAATCACCGCGAGTGTCACCGAACTCAGACAAACGCCCTTGCGCATGTTGCAACAATCAATTGTGCCGTTAACCACCAAACACAAGGCAGGGCGCTAGCCTGTTTGTATAAAGGTCCACCACGTCTCGAGGCTCACTTGGGCCCGACTGGGTGCTGTGACTATGCAAGCAGGCGCAATAGTGCGGAAAGCGCTGTAAATGTACAACTGTACGTGTAGGTGTCGACTCGTATGATGTAGATGTGGCTCAGAAGAAGGTCGTAGTCAAGGGCAACTTTGACACGCAAGCGTGCATTGACAAGCTGAACCAGCGCGGATTGAAGACAGAGCGTTGGAGCTGATGTGATCGGGGCGACGTAAGGACGTCTTCATGTCCAGGCTTTATATTCAGTCGATACTCAAGAGAATCCAGCGATTTCTCTAATCCATAGCTCGCCAGTGGTGGTGCAGGGGGAACTGCTGTGCAGATTAGGGACAGTTCAAGTGGCACTAGTGCATCTGCTGAATGTTGATGATGCACATGAGATTCAAGCAGTAACTTGTAGAAAGGGTCCACACGTGCAAACTGTCATGCCATGTCATGCCATCTCTTCTGTTGCAGGGCACAGGCATTCTAGGCCAACTGCATTCCGTCGTGGCATGATACTGGATCTGTTCTATTTCCATGACCTGCATGGCCACGTTCCATCTTCGTGGCACGTATGTCAAGCTGCACATTGCTGCAATACTGGAACGGCAGCTGCGGTCCGCTTGGGCTGAATGTGGTATGTGATGCTCGCGGCTCTCCTGAGAGCAAGTTCCACCTCGGCACAGCTGTGCACAATTGTGACTGTTCAGCCGCCCTGCCATCGGATGTCATTGGGGGAAGTCCACGCTGCATTACACAACTCGTCACAGTCACTTCCGGGCAGTCGGTCTTCGTACCCGATGTGCCTATCGATGTCTTACTCAAGTCCCAAAGAGAAGTGGCGCACAGCAGAATTCCATGCAAATCCTTATAAACGAGCGTGTCCGGCTGCAGTACTGACAACCACGGAAGTGCCTCCAGTTGACCCGCACGTCTCACACGGGAGCCCAGTCTCCGCCTGCCAGCTGCAGCGCCAGAGCTGACCAGCGATCGTCGACGCATTCCAAAGAATGGTCAACCGCGTGGCTATCGCCTTCTTCACAGGATTCACGCAAGCTTGAACTCATGCTGGCACTGATCATAGCTTGATCACAAGTGTCAGCACGGACGTCCGGGCACTGCATGCTAGATATAGACCGGCCTCAGCCCATCAATATGGCGCCGGGCGCCGTCAGATGTCGCAAACTCGCAAGAGGCAGGCGCCTGCAGCATGTACATTCTATGCAGCTTGTGATGCAGAAGGTACGCGCAGAACACTGAGAGGATGATCATAGACAACCCGCCCTCGATTTCTCCGTTGGCAGGAGCTGATTGGGACCTACGTCAGCACCCAGCCGCCACGTGGCAACATGCTCAGCGGATTGGCAACACACATCTGGCAAGTTGCGCGTTGGTTCAGGATTTTTTAAAGGAAGTCCGTGCACAAGGAGGAGGATATATCATTTCTGTGGCCCAGGTCAAGAGCTGTGTCATTGGAACACCTCAGCCGGCTACGTCATCGCGGTTGTCCTCGTCAACGTTTTCCTGACAAACCAAAAGTCACATTCGTTTCTTTGGTTAGCGAAAAGATCGCATGCAAACTCTGCGCGGCCCTGCGTGATATGGACCGCTCGATTAGCGTCGATAGGTTCCTCACTGGTGCGAGGCCGTGCCTTTGATCAGCGAGCTGCGAAGCACCCACCGTGCGGTGTTGCGCCCATATGCAAAGCAAGGTCTTGAAATTGGCAGAGGAAAGTTTATTTACTGTTCAAAACTGAGCGTTTCACGAGCTTGACATGCCACAGGCTTGCTGCGGAATTCAACACAGGAATCGCTCTCCAAGATGGGCCTGGGGCGCCGGACGGATTCCGAAGCTGCGTTTCAGGTATAGTAAATATTTCGCCACGTCTGGTCTCTCCTGTCGTGCCTGCGCGTTTCACCTTTGCAACCTCGTGGGGCGTGTCATCCAGGAGTTTCTCAAGCGCATCCCCAGTGCTAGTGCCCTTTCATCACAAAATGCGGATGAGGGCAAACCGGCAATGTTTGCGTCAGCGTCGAATACGTCTTTGTTCGGATTCGGAAGCACAAATCTCGAGGGATCGGGTGTGCCTCGTGTGGCTTCGCTTGAAATGCTGCGGTCCATCGTAGATCAAGAAAGTGAGAAGTTGCAATCTCGAAAAAGCTTGGATACTGGTGCGCAAGCACAACGTGCTCAGGAGCAGCCGATCGCCAGCCCGACCTCGCTACAGCAACCCCAGGTCCTGAACACTCAGCTGTTCCAGCCGTCAGGTCAGGCTATATCCAATGCAGCTCCATCTCTCCCACAGAGTATGCTTCTGCATGCGATTTTTGTGCTTACAAACGGGCAGAGCCCGGCGTACTGATGGCGTACGCCCAGCTGTGCAGGTGGTGAGCCAGGAGGCCAACCGTTGAATTTGCCAGTGGCTGGCGCGCCGGGCATGACCAACGTCTCCCTACAAATGCCCGCAAATCTGCTGGCATATCAGAATCTGCAGCTGCAAAACCCTCAACTGATCAATGGCACCTTGGCGGGCAACGTGCCGGTCAGCCTGGACCAGATGGGCCTCAAAATTCATCCCCAGCAACCGCACCTGCAGCAGCAACAGCCTCAGCAGCAATCCCCCACGCAGCAACAAGGCGGATATAGTGAAGAACAAGACAAGATGGAGCAGCGCAGGGCACGCAGGTGTGGTTTTGGTCCCGTCGAACACCTCGCACATGCCAACCTGAAACCAGCCCGACGCCTTACACACGAAGCCTCACAGCGTATGGCTGGTGCAGGATGCTGAGCAACCGTGAGTCCGCACGGCGATCTCGTAAGCGGAAGCAGGAGCAGCTGCATGAGCTGGAAACGCAGATCAAGCAGCTGCAGCAGAAGAACGACAACCTGGAGCAGCAGTGCCAGGCGGCCGCGGAGCATGTGGGCGCCATCAACGCCGAGAAGCAGCGCCTGGAAAACGAGAACCACCACCTCAACGGCATCCTGACCGCCCTGCAGGTGCGCCGCCACTGACGGCAGCACCACTCTCGCTGCATGACTGGACTGCATGAAAGGCCGGCAGCCTCGAATGTCCACCAGGGGTGTCAGAGCTATCTCGTCGCTGAAAGGTAATTTTTGGAGCAAACCGTGTTGTATACCCGCAATGTATGTGATCTATCAGGGTTTGATAGTTTTGTGTGATGCTGGACCAGCGGTGCTTGTGCAGAAGAGTCTGGGAATGGACCAGCTCAAAGCGCACCTGCCGCCAGCGCTCGGCGGCACCAGCTCGCAGCCGGTGACACCGGCAGGGACTTCCGCCATGGTGGCGGCGGCCGCCGCCGCCGCTCCGGCCAAGCCGGAGGAGGCGGTGAAGCCCGCGGCTGCTCAGGCAGCGGCGCCGGTGAATGCCGAGGCGGCGGACACCAAGGTTGGCACGAAGCGCAGCGCAGCGCAGCAGGTGGGGGAGGTGCAGGAGGGCGCGACGGCTGCCGCAGAGGCCCGCAAGGCGCAGCGCACCGGTGAGTCAGCGAGCAACGTCGCCGGCAACAACTCGGAGGATGGTAACGAGGACGCCGAGGAGGGGGCGGCAGAGGGCAGCCGGTAACAGCGGCAACGGTGGCGGCAGGTACCCCGGGCTCTGTGTGCTCTGGCGGCCGCACGCGCCACGCTCGGCGTCGGCATCGCGAGCAGCAGCCTGGGGGGGCTGCCCTGCTCCCCGCAGCTGCGCCCCGGCGCCAAACCACCGCCCTCCCCCTTTGGTGGCTGTGAGTGTGTGGGATAGAACCGGGAGCATGGTGCCAAGCCCGCGGCGTCGTCTCCCATGGCGCAGCGCTCGCAGCCTGCGCCGGCTGGGCGGGTTGCCTGTGTGCGCGCCAGACTAGAGGGCATTGTGTTTTTTATGTGTGTAAAAGTGGCGGGCGTGTGAGCTTGCTCTGCGCAGGGGCTGCTGCACTGTTGGTGCAGGGTGGTGTGTGGTGCTCCCCGCATGCATTCGGGAGGTCCACAATCGCTGTGTCCCAGCGTCTTCTCATTGTCTTGATGAGCGCCACCAGCATCGGGCGCGGCCGCGGCCGCTTCGCAGGCACGCGAGGCGGGATTGTGCGAGCCCTGCCCTGGCGTGCCTGTGGTGATGCTGCCGCAGGTCCGCAAGTACGTGTTTCCGGGTCGTCTTTCCGAGGTGGTCCGTGGTTTGCCGCTTGTGAAATATCAGACGTTGGCTGGACCGAATGCAGAGAACACTCAGCACTCGCAGAGGCCCTCTCCGTACGCCTCTGCTGTGCGATACCCGCCAGAGGAAAACGTTGCGCAGCGGAAAGAGGGAGAGGGCTTTTTGGCGTGCCAATACCTAGCTAGCAGTTGCTGCGTCACGTCCAAGGTCACCAGTCTAGATCATGGGACAGGTATGCAGTAGCAATGGTGAATGTGGTTTGCAAACCCGAACAGCTAACATGAGAGTGCACCGGCAGTAGTGAAGCTAATTGTGACACGAGTTGCTTGATGAATAATCAGGGTATGATCTTGGTGAGGTATGTCGAGCTCGATGGTGTTGATGCAGTAACTCGAAGCCTGTGGCAAGCCAGCACATAACGAATGCATTGATCTGTTGGGAGACTCATGTACTGGTGGACACACGTAGCAGGTGCTTGTGGCTAGTCCCATCTCTGCATGATCACGGCAGAGCAGGGATGGCAGTATGGAGCATTGTTACTCATGCACCTCATTGGCATGATTACGTCGAGTTGTCACTGAAACATGCTGAAATGACTGAGTAACCCTGCAACATAGTTGACGTACGGCTGGTGCTTGTCAACCGTACTCACTACAGTCAAGTTCGACTGTTGCATTGGGCGTATCCATTCTGAGGTGGTCACAATGCTGATCAAATGGATGCCGTCTGCACCAAAGAGCACAGCACCATTGGAACAAGATCCAGTTTCTATGGCGTTCAGCTGGCTCTGAACGATTGTTTCAATATCCGCGACCTGTGCAAATGACCCCCATGTTAGCCTACACGACATTCCCAAAGCTTTCAGCGACAGGCGGTGCCACACTGCGACAGAGAAGCCAAACCACTGCAGACACCACAGAACAGCACAACTGTGCCTCCAGCGGCAAGCAGCAAAGCAAGCTGTGCTTCACGGGATTGTGGCAGGTGTTCCTTTGGTGGTGCCTGGGCATACCCAACAGAACTCGGCGCAGGCATTTAATACCAAAAGAAATCACGAGTAATGCTCCAGCCAGCCGACACATTCCAATGCACGTCCGCACCGACATCCGTTCTGCACACGTACACAACCGACTGCATGCAGGCGGCCTGTGGTGACTATGGCTACTGTGGCAACTGCAATGGCCCTGGTCCACACCAACAGCCGCGGCCCACCAGACGCACAGCGTGTGGCCAACTGTGGTGAGGCACTGGCACTTTTCCGGGCGCGGAGGCAGGGATACGATTGCGGCCGGGACTTGCGGCTAGATATCGCCATAGTTCAGCTGGTCGCGCTGGTTGGCGAACGAGTCAAAGTCGTAGTAGGCCGGCGGGCCCCGCCGCCCACGGCCGCCGCGGCCGCCACGGCCCCCCATCATGCGCCCCCCGCCGCCGCCGCGGCCGGCCATCATCATCTGCTCCATCATCATTGGGTTCATGCCCATCGGCGGGCCGCCCATGGCCATCGGGTTAATGCCGGCCATCATCATCTGCATCATCTGCGCCTGCACGCCACACAGACCGTGCTGTGTGCTGTTCCAGCCCCGGAACTTCGACCGCCCCAAGTGCAAACACAAAGCATGAGGGCATGCCATCAGCGGGAACATGCTTGAAAACATCACAGAGCCCCGCAGCGCCAGCAACAAAAACTGTGCGGCCCGACCCCCTAGAGAACGACCGCACACCATCCTGCGTGCTTGGCGTGGCAGCAGCGGCGTCCATGACGACCATGAGCATGCATGAGACGGCACGAGCCACGCCAGCATGCATGCGGATCACTCGGGGCGACTGCGTGGCATTACTCACGTCAGCAACAGCAGCTGCAAGCGAGGCCTCGAACCGCGAGGGGACAAATGGTGGGATCTCTCGCCCGCCCCTCACTCCTGCCACCTCACGCCACATGCCAGCACCTGTGCCGCCACAATGCACACATACACTCGTGTATATATTGCCAAGTGTACCGGGAGTGCGGGGTCCGGCTGTACGGTGCAGGGAGCCACACGCAGGGCGGGCTGTGAGGGAGGCACAGAGCTGTTCAGTGCAGTGTGCAAAAGAGACGTGTCTCGCAGTGCGCTGAGAGAGAGTGCTGTGGAATGCGTGCTGGGACCATCCGTGTGTGCGACGTCTTTGCGCCGCAAGTGTGGCGGTCAAGCACAACACTGGCACGCCATGTCGGATCCCACGCCATGTCAGCGTGCCAGCATCAAGCACAACACTGGCACGCCAAGGGCTGCAGTTGTCTGCCGAGTTGCAGCTGCGATGCAGGGTGTGCTGTTACTCAGCACTCCCGCTGCAGTGCGATGTGGGGGAGAGGTACCTGCATCGGCATGGGGAAAGCCATGGGGGGCATGACGCCCTGCATCGGGCCGCCGGGGGGCATGCGCGGCGCCCCCGGGTCCATGGCGCCCTCCTCTGCCTGGTGCGCGTCCTCGTCCGCCTGGTGCAGCTCAAAGTTCTTGAAGAAGAGGTCCTCCCGCGCCTGCACCGCCACGTGTGGTGAGAAGGAGCGATCTGAGGCAAAGTGGCGATCCGAGCCACAGGAGGGATCTGAGCCACAGGAGGGATCATGGATGAGCCAGTGCCCACGGCTGCTCCGGTGAGAGATGCTACGAAACAGATGCAGCATCTGCTGCTGAATGTAGCGATGGTCGCGGCCCTGGTCCATGGCGGGCCGTGTGGATCGCGCGGGATGTGTTGGGGAGCAGCTCACGGCTGACTGGACATCTGGGGTCGGGGATGGCATGTTGATGTGCTGCATGATCTAGCGAGGGAGAGAGAGGCTCGTGCCAAGTGATGTGCCTCGCGAACCGTGACAGAGAGGCTCGTGCCACGTGATGTGAGAACAGCCTCCAGTGGTGTTGGTCATGACTCGTGATGTAAGGCAACGACAGTCCACGGCTGCACACCGCAACACAGCGGGCACGACATGCACAGCGGTGTTGCAGAGGCATTCAAGACCAGTCACAAGCCCACATCACAAACCGATTCCGTGGCCACATGCAGCGGGGACGCGGTGCAGAACACACTTGCTGTCTGTGCAACAGTCCGAAGACAAACGCTGCATGCCTGCTCGATGCAAGCAGCGACAGGCGCACACGAGACGCTTTGGTCTGTGATCTCCTGCAGAAGCTGAGTGATCTCATGCAGAAAGTGACCGACACGACGCAGCACGCTGTCAGTCAACGTGACAGGTAGTTGAACGGTCGGAGGTGGATCCAGCACACCTTGAGGCGCTCCTGCTCTTTGAAGTCTTGAAACTCGTCGCCGTGCTTGTTGCCGATGTGCTTGCGCAGGTAGTCCAGGCCCTTGAACTTCTTGTCACAGAACGCGCACTTGTACGACGTCTGGTTCCTGAACAGTACGATAACACAGGTTTAGCAGCAGCAGCAGCGGGGCAGTGTTCAGGTGTCAGCATAGGCAGATGGGATGGGCTTGAGAGCTCATGCAAGGGCACAGGGCAAGCACAGACGTGCTATGGAGGGTGCTGCAGTGTGGGGCGGCTGGTGAGGTGAGAAGGGAGTGAAGGAGCTGCACCAAGCATGCATGGGGCACATGCAGTGGCAGTGCCACGGCCATGCCGCTGCCTCAGCCTCTCTGACCAAAATCACTCAACAAAGCATGGAACTCGAGATGACTAGACGGAACCTATCCACAGACGAGGTGAGCAGCAGAGGTCTGGCATGGTACAGGCGGAAGCAGAGGTACAAGAGCGGGTGAGCCAGACGGATGGAAGAGAGGTCTACTGGAGCTCGAGCACTGTTGGCACCGGCGTCCTCCCATGATACCAGGCAGCGGAATGATCAAAGCAGAGGGAGCTACTGGGCTAGGGGCTAGGTGGTCAAGAGGGTGATGATTGCAACTTCCACAGTTCTTCGGGTCCACGCTTCTGCATCAGCGCACACAGGCCTTCTGTCGGGGGGCCTGTGATGCTTGGTTGATGTTTGGAGCAGACGTGTGGCCAGGGCAGGCTGGCCGATGTGCTGGATGCATTGGCACTGGCCGATGCTGGATACAGGAGCGCTCACGGCAAGGCAGGGCCGCCGCATCACTCTCAGCTGCTCCACCATGGCTGGCAAGATACCGGATTCCAAGCTAGAGCTACGTGGCAGCACCAGAATGCAAAGCGCTGGCGACACAAACACAACCAAGTCAGGCGTGCTGGCGGCTGTGTGATCACTACCATTAACCGAGCGGGGGGTAACCAAGCGGGGGGTAACCAAGCGGGGGTAACGCCCCAGAATGAGCAGTAAAGGTGGGACCCCGGAGGGGGTACTACAAACATGCATGCTACTGCAACTAGGACACTTTTGAGGGACTCTGCATTTCCGAACATGTCTGACATGAACCACGAACTCTGGCACGAGCCGAGCATCTATGTATGTTGCACATCGGAAAACATATGGATTCTTGATGTGACGACTGACACACAGACATCACAGAGATCGGTGGTACTCAAAAAACTTCCTGGTTGGTGTGCCACACACGGGGGAGCTGAGGCAGCTCAGGGCAGGGCCAGGAAGGAAGAGTGGCAGACCTGTCCTCATACTTGGACTTGTCCAGCATCCCCTTCGTTGCGACATCCACCGCGGCTTCCAGCTGCATTCACACTGCATCCTCAAGCTGGCACCCCACGTACACAGGCTCACGGTGTGCTGCTCCACAAACGATGTGACGTCCATACCGCTGAGATGGTCATGCGCGGCACGAAATCACTGGGGCAGCAGCAAGAGCAGGCACCTACTGTGACTCAAGAGCAGGCACCTACTGTGGCGCAGCTGCAGTTGCAGCAGCACACGGAACTGGCAGCCAGCAGCACCGTGGAGCACTGAGGTGTGCCTGTGTGCATTGTGCAGCTGCCACGCTTGCCATGTCGCCTGATTCATCCTCTGTCAAGAGGAGGCATCGCGAACAGGCCGCTGATGCCTTGAAGCGCAGAACAGGCACCCAGGCAATGTCGACACGAAGTTAGACACATGCCACAGGCGAAGGCAGACTCATGGGCACATTCGTTGTGGCACGCGTAGACATGAGCATAGGCACGGTTGGGGGTTTTGGTTGTAGAGCCAACAATGGTTCTGAGCACGATTGCGGAGCGGCACCTCTCGGTCCAGGTCGAGGGCCTTCTGCGTGTCGGCGTCCACACGCTCCAGCCGCTCGATCCAGGGCTTGGTGACGATGTGGTGGAACTCCTCCGTCACCTGCTCTTCTGCACCAGCAGGCAAAGGCTCAGCAGGAGCTCATGCACGCATGAGCGCCCGGCACATGCGATGCAACCCACCTCGTGATGACGGTGCGTTGCAAACGCAATCAACCCGCGCGT
The DNA here is from genome assembly GCA_900538255.1 of Ulva mutabilis. Classification (NCBI taxonomy): domain Eukaryota; kingdom Viridiplantae; phylum Chlorophyta; class Ulvophyceae; order Ulvales; family Ulvaceae; genus Ulva; species Ulva mutabilis. The sequence goes on along the minus strand of UNSF01000055.1, from coordinate 328,004 downwards.
CTCGTCTCGCAATAGTGATCAGCTGCCAGATGCACCTGAGGGTGTGCAGAAGCACGGCCGCATACACGGACGGCCAGCGCCGGCACCGACTGTGCGACGCAACGCGAGGCAAACCGGTGACACATGCCGCACCCCTATCGCTGTGCTGTGTCCAAGCTGGGCGTTTCAAACGCATGCATGTGGTGCTGCCAAAATGCGCTTGCATGTCATTGGATGGCATGCAACATTGACCAGCGCCCGTGGCAACCGGGCCACCCAGAATGTAGGCAATGTGTGTGCTGGTTGGCAGAGCCGAAGCGTTTCAAAGTCAAGGGGAGGGGGGCGGGGAGGGAGGGGCAGCACTTTTACGCTCGTCGACGAGGGCTCCCGAGAGGGGCTTCTGGGTTCGCATGGCGCGGAACTCGACGTCAGGGGAGGTGCGCTTGAGGCGCTCCTTGACGCTCTTGTACACCTCGACCGACAGCTCGCCGTCCGCGCCGCTGTAAAAGTCGATGCCATGCACCTACAGCCGCGCCCCCTTCGATGCCATTTCGCTGTTTAATGCTTGGTCTGACATTTCTGCGCTGCAGCTGCAGCAGAGCCGCAGCGGCACCTGGGATGTCAGTGGCAGGTTGTCACACATGTCACACATGCAGAACGTCCGAGCTATGTGGCAATCAGCACGATGTGCATCATGCACCGATGCGGTGTTGACTGTGCATGGAGGCGAGCGGTCCACTGCAGGCATCCGCAGGCGACTGTCCTGCGAGGTGGCAGCGGTCCAGGTGGCAGCGGTCCGCGTGGCTGGTGAGGCATGCGGCCCATCTGTGGTGACGCTTTTAGCGGGGCAAAAACAATAACAACTGCGGGCAGTGCACAGCGTGTCGCAGTGTGAACGTCGTGAGCGCACCTGCCAGAGATACTCCAGCATGACGTCGAGCTGCCCGGTGCGGGCCGCAAGGTCATCCCCTTTGAGATCCTCCGGCTGCAGCAGGTACGCGTCGCGCGACGCCGGGGCGGCGGCGGTCGAGGCGTCCGGCACCCCACCGCCGCCGTCTGCGGCCATCTCCTCATGTCCACCCTCCGCGGCCTCCCCTGCGGCATCATCGGCCTCTGCCACGGTGGTGCCGTCGCCGTCTACTGCCTCGGCTTCGGGGGCGTCACCGCCAGAGCCCGCGCCGTCGGCCCCCTTGTCCTCGCCGGCCTCTGCAGCTTCCTTCGGTGCCTCTTTTGGCTGCACCGTGCCAGACCGCGACTGTTGTGTGGCGCAATGCAACACATGCGTTGGTGATGTTGCTGACAGCAACATGCATGATGGCGGCACTGCGCGGCCTTGTCAACAGTGGCCGAACGCGTCGGAGGCTTTGTGTAGTCGTGCGGCAGGAATTGCACCGTGGACGCATGAACAGCATGCGCTGCACGACTGAGAGTTTGGCAAAGCATCGGTCGAGGTGAACCGGCCGGCACTTGTCAGACGTACAACGGCAGTCGTGCGGCTGCATAATCCACTGCCCGCTGTTGGATGCGCGGTGTCAATGAGACATACACAAAAAGCCCAGTGTGCGCCACGCCACTCGCGCTGCACACAGCTACATCGATGCCATGGCCACTGGCAGCTGCCGGCTGGCATGGTCGAGGCTATGGCGGCGTGGGTACATATGCACGGAGACATACGCATGGGCTATATGTGGCAGCCCCGCACATGTGTCAGCAGGACAAGGGGGCGACCGCACCGTGCCATGCGCCGCCAGTTCGGAGTCAACCCAGTCCATGCAGTCCCGGGAGACGTGCTTCTCGGCATCGAGCTTGGCGACCAGCCGGCAGGCCACCTTCCAGCAGGCCCCGATGACATGGGGGTGCCACGCAATGACCGGCGCCGGCGACTTGGCTGCGACCGCCTTCTTGTACTCGGACGGCAGCAGCAGCTGCTGTTTCCCCTCTGCTGTGTAGTCGTACTTGCCCTCCCGGCTGTCCTTGCCAAACTGCACAGCGCCATGCAGCTGAGGCATAGTCCTCTGCTGTATCGTATGTTACTAATATCACCTGCATGCCTTCAGAGCGCCTGGCGTGTGGCTGGCTGCCCGGCTCGTAGAGGTATCTGGCCTGAAGGGGTGTCCCTGATGAATAATAAGCAGGCAAGGGTGATGTCTCCTAATGTTGGGACATCATGTTGGGACATCATGACTCCTAATGTTGGGACAGTTGCTAAGCAGCGGCTTGTGTGCAGTCAAACAGGGGACGCTGTACGGGGGGGCCCATCGGGACACACGCGAGAGAGCTGATGCTGGGAATTGAGTCAGCAGCAGTACCGCAAGGCTACTGGCTGCTGAGGACATCTCACTGCAGCACGTGCCTGTGGCTTCAGCAGAGCTGAATCAGTACTCTGGGAGACGTGCAGACACGGTGACAGCTCCAGCACATTGGCAGGTTTGCGGCTGAGGCAAGCAAGTCGGACACAAAACAGCGCTGCACGATATCATCAGACATACGGCGAGCGGAAGCACAGTGGGGGACAAGCGGGGGTGGAGAGGGGCGGGGGCCGCACGGTGAGAGAGGCTGTCTGTGCCACGTGCGCCCGAGCCTCGACCTCCTCCTTGAACATGAAGGGGTCGAAGCGGCGCTTGAATGCGTCGCCGTTCTTCTGCCTCTCGAATTCGGCTTTGTTTTTGGACTTGAACTTGGATGCAAGGTACTCGGTGTACCTGCAGCACTCACACAACCCGTGAGAGCTTCGTCGGAGGAGTGCATGAATTGCCCCAATATGTGATTCATAGGCATCGCAGAGCCTTCATAGGCCTAGAACCTTCATAGGCATCGCGGAACCTGCGATGTTGAACAGTGGCGGAAGGCAGGACGTCACTGACAGCCCAGCAATGATGCAGCACAGCAATGCTACATGCACGATGAGCTGTGCACTGCGCTGGAGCACCTGGCCAGAACGATAGCAGGTGTGTTGTTGTTGTATGGTATATTCAGCTGCTATGCAGGCGTAGCTGTGCGGATACTCTTGGCAGGTATATGTAGAGCCAGCAGCCATCTGTCACCACATACCGTGGGATTCAGGATTGCTGCGAGTAGCCCAGATGCGGGGACGCCTGCAGGCTTGGACACACCTGCGATCGATCTCTTGCTCGGGAAGGTCTTCGTCAATCATGCGCTTGATGAACATGACCTTGGACAACGGGGCGCCACTGTCCTCAGGGCTCATCCCCCGGCTCATGCGGCGGCCACCTCCCCCCGGGTACTCCGGAGAGTCCCCAACTGACGCACCACGTCCGCGGGAGCCTGCACCTCCGGCATTAGCCCCGGGTCCACGTGCAGCGTAGTCATCTGGTGGGCCGCCATAGAAATCGCGGTCACGGTCCATCACGCCAGCTGAATAGCGGCCTGGCCCGCCACGGTCATACTGCGGGCGCCGCCGGTCAAAGCCCCGTTCGTCCCCACCACCACCGCGGTACGCTCCACGATCTTCCCTGCAACAGTCACGTGCATTATGCGTCTTGTGTTGTGCTGCGGGGACTGTGCAGCCGACGGCTGCTGCATGCCACACAGAACATGCAATGGCACCGGCACCGCTTCATAATGAGAGCAATTCGGAGCTCAGCACTAGTCAGCACAAAATTGCAAGCGGTAAATACAAGTCGACGGAGCAGTAAGTCTCTTCTCCAGGCACTCTGGTAGAAGCCATGGTGGCCGAGTGTGCATTACACATGGATACACTCATCTCCAGATGGAAAGACCATGGAAATGAGCCGTGACATTTGACATGAATCTGTGTGCCATGCGCTTGCGTTCACATCCTTAGTGCGCTAGCTAGATTCTGCTGCGGCGTTGACTGCAAAGCCGGAGCCACACCGGCTCTGAGCACTTGTGCCCCCAGCTACGAATCAAAAGTCATGGCAAAAAACTTACAAACTTACTCAAGCTATAAGCCGTGTGTTATGCGGGAGTGATCCACATTGCACGCAGCAGCAGCAAGACGGGTTTCAAGTCGGACCGGTAATCGTAGTCGTCACGTCGCCCTCTTGGGGGATACGGCTGCCCCCTCCCACCTTGTCCATATCGATCATAGACTGGAGATCCTCTTTGTAACGGAGGCGAGAAACTGCGCTCTCGGGGCGGCCCACCTCTGCCCCTCCCTCTGCCACGGCCTCGCCCACCTTGCGGCCCCCTATCTGGACCTCCACTATAATCCATGCTGAGTTCAACTAGCAGATGATCTTCGCACGATGTCAGACGACCTCCATCGTCCGAGTGGCGTCGATGTGATTAGCAGTCCTCGCGTTTGTTTCAACAATACGAAGGAGAACGAAATGAAATAGGCGCACAAAACAGCGGCAGCTTCATGTGTTGGTGGCACATACAATGGCTGCTTGAACAACACATGACAATAGATGAGTTGTCGGGATCAATCCCGTGTTGAAACAACGCACCGTCGCCACTTGTGCCATGGTGTACACACGGCTCGAACGAGAGCACGCAGTGTTCTTGGGTTCGCTATTGCGTAGTGATAACGCACCATATGGTCCTGAGATAATATGGCTCACAAGATGTAATGCGTAAGCTGTCTGGTTTCGCTGCTGCGACCGCAATAGGTAATACATCCGGTTCCGCAGTGGTGGGCCTGATAAGGTCTCGGATCTTCGCAGGATTGGGACACATACTGGGCTGATTCAGAACCGTAACAATACACGGGGAGACGTAGCCATGCTCAAAGTCGTCGAATTGCGTCACAATAAACGTAGGCCATTGCCATTCTCATTTTCCGTCAACCTGGCTTGACACCCAGAGCTATGTCGGCTTCTAGCAGGAGCTCATGCAGGGGTGCATGTTATTCAATCGCATCATCTCGCTCACGCTGAAGACAGCAAGGCAAGTAGCTCAGCGGGCATGGCATCGTCGACGGCAGCCACCGAGGTCAGGAGTTGTTGCTGAACAGCAAGTGTTGGTGTATTTTTAAGCCTAGGAATCTAGTCCGCAGACAGCTGTACACAGATCGACTCATGCGTATGCCTGTCGTAGTATTGGACATTTTGCAGAATCGTGCCACTGTACAGCGCTTGCTTGTGCTGCACATGACCCCCTGCCGCGCCAGCATCCGAACCCGCACATGCTTGCAGGACCTATTTCGTCTGTACGGAGCATAGCTATTTAGCATATTGGCAGGGATCCAACATCATGCTGCTCTTAATTTCTGGATACACATGCCAACAACATCATGTATCTAGGCCTAGATAGGCGGGTCACAGACAAAGGCCACATGATTCATTTTTTGCCACATCGAGCATTTCAGATGTACTCGAGTTTCCTCCACTGCCAAGGATGTAATGCCGTTTTGACGCATTTCTTGTAGCAGGGACACCGGTCAAACACGGATTACGTGCTTTACAAAGTTTGAGATGGCATGGAGTACTGCACTAACGTACAAGCATGCTTGTCGAGAACACGATTCAACATCTTGTCATGTTGACCTGCTTGTAGCTGCCTCAGCACATGCACTGCAGGTGGAATGATTTGGAGAATGGCATCAGATCAGAACAGCACTGCCAGTGCTAACAGCATGAATGCTTGTGAGGCAGTCGATGTTGAACACCTGTCACTTGCATGGAAAGCTGTTCACTGACGATTTGGAATCCCTCGTGACAAAGGTGATGTCCTGTCATGATCTGCTCACTCATGGTCAAGAACCCGACTAACGCTGGGCATCTGCAACAATTTCTGCCATCGCTACCAACTTCCCCCTCAAATTTCACTCCACAAATGGCATTGTGAAATTGGTAGCATACGAATAGCTCCACAATGCATTGAAATGATGAGATGGGAGATAAGCTCGTAGGGCATGCCCAGACTTCCAGCATGACTGGCATAAAAGGACACAGCCACAACTCTGGCAGAGCCAGGCTCAAGAGCAGGCAGCAAGAATCTCGTCCACCAGCCACCTGCACTGGCACAACTCTAGCATGAGCAGGCGAAGCAAGTGAGCAAACCCACCAGGACCATCCTGCCATGCCGCACAGACAGCAAGCACATTGCTTCGAGCATAAAAGGCTGCTGAGAACGCCATAAATCATGCCTGTCACACTCTGGGCAGTGTGAACATGCTTTCTGCAGTCATGCAAGCCAACCGGCTGCAGTGCAGCCTGTTTGCCACTCAGCCACCGGAGCAACAACCAGTCTGGCCCTGTGTCTGGGAAGCTCTGACCGCCTCAACGGCCAGAGCTATACAGAAGTCGTTGGCAGTTTGTGCAGCAGAACTCCGCCAGCTGGGAGTTCAGCTTTGCATACCATCCGAAATGTGAAGCAGGAGGCCTTGCAGAAGGGGCGGCTTCAAGCTGCAGGATGCTCAGGAGCCTTTATGTTCAGTGTTAGCCTTTATGGTGACTTGTAAACTGTCCTAAGCATCTGAGCCATGACACAGCACGCGACGAATCAGCTTCCCGCAAGCTGCTGTGACTTTGTTGAAAGCAGGGGCCATCTCTTTCTGCACGCCACATGGAGAGTCAAGAAGCGAATGTCAAATGTGACCAGGTCGCATACTGACGAGGAAACATGAGAGCCAAGTCACAGAATCATCACCATGACATTCCATACATGCCAAGCTGGCAACATACAGCTGTCTGCAAATCTGAATCAGGGCGAAAAAAGCAGACGTACCCGAGAGGCGCAGTTGGGAACTTGTGAAGGCACTGCCTCTGCATCTGATCGTTTGGCACGCTTGCTGATAGTGCGAAGGCACTGAATGTCTCGCTTGCCGCTGTCTGCCTGCCACGCCATCGGCGCTGCCTGGGCACATGCAAAACACTTCCCGCAACGCTCCTGTTCTCCGCCCATCAATGGGATTTTGGCATACTTGGCACAGTTGGAGGACAGGCGCCGCAAGTCCCCTTCAACTCGATCACATGGCTGTTCACCGGCAGAGCTCACTACTGGTGAGTGGACTGTGGACAGAGGGGGGCGCTGATGAAACCCAGACCGATACAGATTACTCTCACTGGTGTGCTTTATTGAGGCAGCGAGAAGCCGCCATCGGGGCTCCGAAGTGAATGGCTGCTGGAACTGACAAACAACAGGCCGGACAAATACGGCCAGGTCATTTGGATCTAGGCTAGAGCAAGCCTGTGGCATGTGCGGGCAGTCACCGGCTGGAGGACCACCCGGACAGACCAAAGGGCAGGAACAAGCAGGGGCTGCAGCCGGAGGACCATCCAGAGAAAGTCTCCGGACTGGCTGCGCGTTCGCCATTGCAGATGGCTGAGCATCCATCGGCGCGTCACCAGTGCAGCGGCCGTCCAGCGCACAATGACGAGCACCAGTATCGGATCCCACGCCATGCATTCCACCTACAAAAGTCTGTAGGAACTCGGACGCATTGGGTGAATCTGTTTTCTCTGTGGAATCGCTAGCCAGAAACGTCTCGCCGGATGAGCGGCACAGATTTGCACGCTTGCCGCAGCTGGCGGAGGCACAGCTGCATCGTGCAGGCTTGTCTCCGGCATCACCCCCCGAATCCTCACTTCTCCGCAGCCAATCTACAGCGTTCGCGCGAAGCGCAGAGCTCCAGCGCACGTTCGGCATCAATGATATCTGCATGCAACCCTTTCATGCGAAACAGTTGTAGCCGAGGATTGATTAGTATGCAGCATGTGCTCTACTTCAATACCCGTCAGTGTCCGGAAGGCTTGTACGTTCACGTGCCTACTGTGGGCCTGCAGCAACATCGTGAATCAACATGCTTGGTCGACACTCGGTCCGTATACTCTGGCGATTGGTTGACACAGTTGCGCTGGGGTCGGCAGAACAAAATTTCACACCAAACACGCGATGGACATAGTATTCATGGATGCAGCTAATGTACGGCAAGTTGTCGAGAAGCTGAAGACGCGCTGCAGTAGACACAGACACCAGGACGATCCAATTCTCACTGCCGGTAAAGCAGCTCTTCGGCCGCATTGACAGGGCCTGGCACGCCAGGCCCATGGCGGGAGGACATCGCATAGAGCCGACGGGCACCCATTGTCACGCATGCAAGCACAGGAGATGCACATACACGTGGGCATCGATCTCTGCTACGGTGTTGAGGTGCCGATATGATTGAGCCACGACTACGAGGAAAATCGTTTGCTGAGGCTGGGCACCCACTATGTAGCTGTAGCACCTACCTACACATGTTGGAGTGCAAGCATGACTGCGATAAACACCGTCACAAACTAGTCTTCACAGGCTCTTGCAAGAGTCGACGAATGCCTGTTGTGCAAGCATACGCGTCACCGACGGCATCGTGCGGAATACCCGAGCGCCAGCATCTGCCGTTTCGGATGCACGGCCTAGGCTGATCAGCGGGTATCAATGGCATAATTGCTTTACAATCAGGTCGAGGTTCTGATGCTTGACTCAGCACCCTGGCATGTCAAGATCCGTCCGGTTGCCCAGCGGTATTCACCGGCGAGACTGCTTCACCAATGCTGCCTGGCGTGCCAGGTCGGATGCGTGCTCCCTATGATACAATGACATAGGGATCGCACCTAAGGCGCCCAACTGGTGAGTCGAGAAATCGGACTGGAGAAATTGCAGCCTTGTTAGATCCGCAAACGTAAACGTATAAGCAAGCCGGGTGAGGTGGAAAGCGACCAACAGATCACAGCTGCATCTGTGACACAGCAAGAGTCACTGCAGCCGATGAACACAAGCAGCAAGTGCACGCTCTGCCAGCGCCTGCCAGCGCGGCTGACCAAGTGCACGGTCAGGCCAAGTCGCCACCAGTTCACACAAGGCAGAACTGCTATCTTGCTGGTCGGCTAAACACGTGTGCGCTGCATGCTTGTTTCACGAAGGTCTGGCTGTCGGGGCAGATGTGGTTCTGGTCGAGACAACGAAAGCTCACCACGTCAGCGCCACAGTGAGCCGGCCCAAGCTGGGCCCAGCTGCGTACACGGCCCAGCTGTTCCGGACGCATCGCGGCGCACCGGTAGACATCTGAAGTCGCGTCGCGGCGCGTCGCAACGACACCGCGCCAGGCCTCCAATGAGCACCGCAGTAGCTGGATCTTCACCACTCACAGACGACAGCGCCTGGGCAGCCAATGCCAGGCAATTTGTCGCTCCCAAGAAACAATGGGAATGATCATATGCCGTCATTGTCTATCGTTCCCGAAGAACTGATGCTCGCTCGTCTACAGCTGACATGATCTGGCACTAGTACTCTGCCGTACCTAACATCACATCATGACAACGCTTGCCAAAATTATTTCCTCAGTGTGCACAGATCAGTTTGTCTTGGGAAGGCGCGCGGCAGTGATAGAACATGGCGCCAGGCCGGCCGCTAAATTTCGTTCCTTCGAATTCGAGGTTTGCAGGGGTAGTGACAGGCAGCAGTCACCGAAAGTCAACAACATTGACCGCGATCATTCATGTCTGTCAGGCACCTGTAGGTCCAATTCGGCTGGCCTTCCAATCCGGTTTCCCTAAGAAAGTCCGGTACCGGTGTGCTGTCAAATGTTGTCCGGTGTGCTGTCACATGCTCACCACGAGTTTGCAAGCCAAGGCTGCACATGTACAATAGGCCCGAGGTTTACACAGCCTGATACCCTAATGTAATTAAACATGAAAATCTAACTCAACTTTAAACGAGATGTGTTGAAGTCAAGGTTTCAGCCAAGCAAAGTCCGATTTAAGTGTACATGCTGCAAATCGGCAAATGCGGCTTCAGGGACCTGCAGGGGTGTGCCAAGCCACAACAGACAGCGCTGCAGGGCATTGCAGGGCCATTGGTTACACAGAAAGCAATACAGCTGGGTCCTAGATGTATCACTGTGTAACATAGAGAGCAACACAGCAGCCTGGCATCGAGAGCAGGGGGGCACAAGGACACAGGGTCACTGCAGTCACACAACATCCCACGATAGCACGATCAAACACTGCTACACAGAGACAGGGCCATATGCTATGCCATTGCAGTAGAACAGTTCAGCATGGCTCAGCTCTCTTGGTGCATCGTCTAGGTTCACGTCATCCACCTTGTCCTCGGTTATGTCAGTTCTGGCCCTCAGTTGGGGCCTTCAGTTCGAAACTGTCGTGTGAAAGCTTTCCTAGGAGATGCATGAATATGCGGGCACGCAGCAACTCCACAACACGCCCCTGGCTCATTGACCTGCGTTTTTGAGCTGCGCACGCGAACGTCCGGCCGCCTCGTTTTTTAATGGTACCCAGGTGATATATGATTCAAGGGACAGATCTTAGACACCTGCATCTCTGATCCCTTGCCAATGTATATACCTGACACAAGTGCATCCTTCGGTGGTGCTCAAACGGACACTTTCACGGCGCCGGCCTTGCTGTGTGCCGGGGTAGCCACAGCGTTTCGAGCGGCCGCGTTTGAACGTCAACGCAAGCGGTCAAAACGCCAAATCACATTTGCATATGATGAAAGGGCCTTTAAATATCTTGAAACGGCGTGTAAGTGGTGTAACGTGTGAACGTCGGGCCTACTGCACAGGCCATCAAGACAGTTTTACAATGAACCATTTAGCAAGCAGCCACACGCGGGGCAGACTCGGAGTACCTGCGACCACTGCTCCATCTAGCGTCACATGCTCCTGTCCCTCCGCGAGGACGAGTCCTTTGGCTCGGTGTTCCCATATGCACATGCAACAGGTGCAAGGTAGATAGTCTCTTGCAATGACCGGACCATGAGCACTCGTAGCAGCTGACAGTGCTTGCAGATCTATCCAGCCCGCCACCGTAGAGTCAAGCATTGGTACCACACGCCGTTGCTAGCAACAGCCCTTCGCCAAGACTCTGGCTGTTTGTAACGTGACCACTCGGGCCATCTGTGTGTACTCAGGCATACATGTGTAAAACTATGACCTCCTCCGCCGTGAGTCGACTGCTGAGACGTCTAGCATGGAGCTGTGTTATTGCTTCCATGTGAGGCGCACTGTGACGAGTCTGGTGTTTATTCACTATACCACAATGTAGTAACCAAATACCACGCTACAGAGACCAGAATCATCACATTATGCCTCACATGGATATTGGCATGCCCATTTTCACGTTACCCTTTTGCATTGCATCGGGCTTGACAACAAGTCACTCTCATGCCTCCACACAGCTGGAACAATGAGGCACTTCAAGTTGCAACACTAGTACTGCAGCACTGGAAACATGTAACCTACTTCCACGGAAAATCTTTGTCATCCATCTAGATGTACAGTGTTGTTCAGCACCGTTGGGTCATGACTGTTGTGGCTGCAGCCACAACAGTTGTACGGGTCATTCTGTGCCACTGTAAGGCAGAGGTTAGAAAAGTTACATCATTCATTTTGTAACCACAGCATCCTCTGGCACTTGTGACCATCTCAGCGCCTCGGAGCTCAGAGTGCCACTGAACCCCGCACAAGACTGAAGGCGTCTGCAGCTGTTGTCTGAGCTCTGATGGTGCTCTGGGCGGAGGCAGACTCAGGATTGGGCACCCCGCTCCGGGTACGACATGTAAAATCCAAGCACTGCTGCGCATGCCGGCTGGTGTCTACGTCTGAAAGGATGAGTGAAGAATACTTCCCGCGCTTCTCTTGAAACTACCCCGGCATGGCCCAACTGCGACGATCTTTTGAGCCAGCTGCTGAGCCGAAATGCAGCATATATACATATTGTCCATGCAGTATCTCAACACGCTGGCAGTGTCAATGGTTGGGCCATTCAACGAGCGAGCAAAGGCTTGCTGGATTGAGAACTCCTTGCGGGAGTTCAGTGCGGCGACAGTGAAAGGAAAGGGGTTTGTGATCAGAAAGACCATGTCCAAGGTAGCACGGCTCACGGGTGCGCAGTTCGTGCCAAGTGATGACGTGGCCGGCTCGCATCTGTTGGGCATGTGAGTCTAAAATCTAGTTGTACATTCGCTTGGTGCACTGGATTGGAGCCCCTCAATGTAAGAGTACATATTGTACAGGCCAAGCGATCCAGCGCACTTTGAGCTCACACGCCATGCAGCTGGTCAGTTGGTGGTGTGTCCGGAGAAAACCGTGTGCAGAGCACGCCAGAATTGCTCACATGTCCACCGTGCCGCGGGCTCCCGGCACAACATGCCGAGCACGGCGTCCTTTAGGGATCCAAGGCGCCGCCGCATGTCCTGTGTCAGCCGCTCCCCCTCCCATGGCAGCTCCGCGTCGCCCCGCAGCTGCCTCTCCACCTGCACAGCGTGCATTACATCTACAGGACCGGTGAGCCGAGTTGACAGTACTAGTCTGGCCGCACGCAAGCACTGCGGCTCGTGCGGACTCAATATGTAGCCTACCAGCGTGCACTCGGGTGTTACGGCATTGCATCTGGGCTGGACCCCTGCCCCAACTCATCATCATGCCGCGCATTCAATCGTGTGTGACTATGCCAGCCCACGGGGGGTTGAAACGCCGCACTGAACGAAGCAGTCCAGTTCCATACTCGCGCAGCACTCGTGAGCATGGCATGAGGTCTAGACCGAGTAAACAGACACCTCACAAGCACACGCATGTGCGGCTACATTGTGTGCCACACGCAGCTGCGCAGTCACACAGGGTAATGATGCGTGCATAAACAGATTGTGACCTGATGGGTAGCATGTGAGTCTAGCATCTAGTTGTACATTCGCTTCGTGCACTGGCTCGGAGCCCCTCGATATAAGAGTACACAGATGTAAGAGTACACAGGTTGCGAGTTGTACGTTCAATTAGTGTCTAGTGACAGTCGTGCCTAGTTGTATATTCGCTTGGCGCACTGGCTCGAGTCCCTCAATGCGAGAGTGCATACACAGATGGTGAGTACACAGATGATTACGGGCGCAAACCTCCTCCGGGTCGAGGAAGAACATGTTGAACGCCGGCCGGCCGGTGAGAAGCTCGAACGCCATCACCCCCAGCGCCCAGGCGTCCACCGCTGCGTCCGCCGTCATCATCGCCTCGTCGGCCTTGGCCACGGCGATCACCTCCGGCGCCGCGTAGAGGAGCGTGAAGCCGGTGCGTGCGGCCTCACCGGCGCGCGCGACGAGGCCAAAGTCGATGAGCATCCACATGCCCCGCCGCGGCAAGAACATGATGTTGCCGGGCTTGAGGTCGCGGTGCACCCAGCCACGGCTGTGCAGCTCCGAGAGGCACCGCCCCACCTGCCCCAGAATCTACACACCAGCCCTCGGCCATGTCGCCGTCAATTAGGCCATGTTGCTGTCAACTGATGGTGCAGTGCAAATTAGCAAGCCCTCGCACAGGGTTCCAGCTTCTCGGCAATGCTTCACCATGCATGTGTATGTGATCCAGGCCGCGCCGCACCCACCCCGACACTGGCTGACAGCGATGCCGCAGACACTGTGGACTGGCGGAGTCTCGGGTGTATAGGATGTGTTGCAGCATCATGCACACACAAGTGCATGCCCGTTGATCTCTATGTATACGACTGAGCGCATGTAGCATTCAGGGTGGGCTAGCAAAGCGCTTTGGAAAGCGCTTTGCAGCCACGCTTGAGGGCCATGGCCGGCCCTGTATTGCTCATGTGCACATCAATGGCCGCAGAGCCTTGCAGGCAATGCCGAAATCACTCACGAACAGTGGTCGAGGAGACAAACATGCAATGATGCGATGCGGGCGGTGAACCGCGTCAGATGCGCACCTGGATGGTGGTAAATATGTCATGCTTGCAGCGGCTGATGCGCTCTGTCAGCGTCTCGCCCTTCTCCATCACTAGCAGCGGCGGCATCTCGCCGCCATGCGGGTCCTTGAACGCGCCGCCCTCGTTGTTGACAAACTCGACGACGGTCGGCATGAACGAAGCGAGCCCCGAGTTGAGGTAGAGCCGCCGCTCATCCTCGAAGATGCGGCGGCTGGCAAACAACTTCATCGCGTACACGTCGTTCGTCTGTGGCGCACGCACAAACTGCACCACCGCCTGCCCTGCACGCATGCATGCAAACTGATCACGGCTGACCGAGATAGATTCTTAGTTGCGGCGAAACGCACCGCCGCCTGTCACAGTTCACAGGGACCCAGCACGTAGCCGCCGCCACTCGCAGGCAGCAGCAGTACTGCTGCCGCGGCGGTGGTGGAGTAGAGATACGACGCGTGAGATGGGAGCCTGAGATTGATCAATGAAGGTCGTAATCACGATGTGGCACATCAGCCAATGTCGCTGGGCTTGGGGCGCATATGCATGCGACGCACACAGACGGCCGCCAGTGAAGAGCCCTAGACCCACCTAAATCAACGGCGAGGCAATGGTACTGGCAACATTGAGTACCATCTGCGCAGTCACACATGCTGTGCTGCGCTGGAAAGACGCACCTCCGCGCCGCCGCTCGTCGCGGCCGAGCAGTTCATACTTCTGCAGCACAACCGCACGGTGCCCAAACGCGTCCAGCTGCGCCGTGATGTAATCCAGCTGCTCCGCCACCGCAGCCTGCTCTCCAGGCCGCGCCGCGGGCGCACCCAGCGCCGACTGCTGCACCGTGTCAAACGCTCCGGCCGAGTCCAGCGTGCCGAGCTGCGTCGCCGGATGAAACAGACGCTGGTGCAGCTCCTCAGCTTCCTCCAGCACAGCACAGGACACAGCGGGCATGCTTATGCAGCGTATCTCCGGCGCCAGCGGCTGCGGGACGGCAGCAAACGGCCGAGTGCCTTCAGCTGGCACTGCGGCGGCGGCTGCGGCTGCGGGTGGCATCGGCGGCGCATGTGCGCGTGTGGGGTTGCCTAGCTGATGTGGAATGCTGATGCAGGTGCTTTCCGTGCAATCCGTCTTTGTGTGGACCGCAAGCGGGGACAAATCAGTGTGGCTGGCGTTGGTGTGGTTGTGCGGTCCAGCGCAGCTCGTGCATGTGCGACCCGCGTTGTCAGATGCAGTAGGCTTGCTGGCGTCACGGCAGCGCAGAAAGTCCATCATGTTGAGGCCTTCCTGAATTCCGTCACGCGCCGGTGCGGCTTTGCCGTCGCCCAGGCCGCTGCGCATGCGTGAAGGGGCGAGGGTGGCCCCCGCTGCGTGTGCTTCGGGCTTGCCGGCATACTTTGGGTCGGAAGCGGGGTGGCTGGGGATGAGCGCGCCGCGGCGTGTGCTACGGCTCTTGCTAGTCATGCCGACGTGGACTGTGTCTGCCTGACATGCAGCTAGCTCCCGTGCGGTGATCGGACAGCAGCCCCGTGCTGCGCCCCGCGGTGGGTCTGAGGGGCCGCCATGCTGTGCGTGTGCGATGCCCTGCATGCAAAGAGGCATGCGTTAGAACTACTACAAGCTGTAGTCTACAATTGGTGTAGTTTTCAGTTGTCTATCAGCATGCTATGGTGCACAGTGCCGCAGCATGCGGGGCCGTGTCAGCCTCAGTCTGAAAGGCAGGGTCAACCCACGTGCTTGGTGATGAGAGGGGCAGCAGCATATCTACACGGTAGGCTCTGGTTGTGGGTAGAATGCAGGAGACAATCTGGGGTGTGTGCTACTGCCAGGTGAGGACACAGGATGCATGGGCGGTGGCAACAGAGCTCAACCAGGACATATGTACGCATGGATGTGGCTTGCTGGTGGCGTTGACCCGGGGGGGAGAGTGCACGCGCAAGCCCTGCCAACCAATCGCGAGTGTACTGGCAATTAGCATGGATAACAGGTATGCATGCAAGCTAGACTTGGCTGTGTCACACAGCAACGTGCACACCCGCCAGCTGGCGAATCGCGGCGGAGTCTGTCAACCGCATGGTGCGCGAATGGCGGTGGACCCTGTCAACTGCACCCGAGCAGGACACGGCGAGACATGTCATGCGCAGGGAGAGCTGTCGGTGCGCATGCAGGACAGATGCTAGTACCGCTGATGCTAGAATGGTATGCAAGAAGAGTCAGCGGTGCACTCGCGGGGAGCCGGACGGGACCAGATCTGGAGAGGGGGGAAGGGGCAGGGCAGGGCGGGGAGGTGAACATTGACGTACCCCAGCTGCTGCTTTGGTCGCAGCGTGGCGGGGCGTGCTCAGCATGTGGCGGCCAATCTTCACAAACACCGCAATCATCAACACCGCCACGGCTGCCACAGCCGCTGAAGCGATGGCGCCCGGAGACATGGTGACGCCGCCCGGGGAGGGGGCCCCCGGACCGACCGCAGGCATGCCTGCGCCCCCATGCATTGCGGTTGCGGCGGTGAGCTCTGCGTGGCAGTAGCTGCCCGGGGTGAGCGGGCGGCAGGCGCCCAGCTTGTTGAGGAGCGGAGCGTCGCACTCAGTGCCAGCTGCTCGCGTAATACGGCCGAGAGACTGCATGCGGGACCGAGCCTGTCAGTGGCACAGTTGCATGCATGCACCTCCTCCGCACCACGCCACGTCGGCGACATGGCGGCACAGGTGGCCGGCACAGGTGGCCGGCACAGGTGGCCGGCGGTTGCCGACTGGCCGCAGGGTGCGCACATGTTACAGGAAGGACAACCACTGGTCGGACTCTGTCAGGAAGACGGCTGGTGCGTCCTCTAGTGGCCTCGGCGGCGCCGCGCCAGTGCGGCAGTGGCACACCGTCTCCCGTGCCGCCCAAGCAGCCTCCGTGTCCGCCTCTGCGGCAGCCGGGGAGATAACGAGGGAGTTACAGCGGCCCGAGTCGGCGAAAACACCTCCGGCTCCGGATGCGGTCCCGTCGAGCAGCAGCTGGCCCCTGCCGGAGTTGCCGGAGAAGAGGCACTGCCGGAAGCGGACGGCGGCGGAGCCCCACGCGGCAACCACCGCCGACATCGGGCTCTCGGCGACGTTGTCCCTGAAGACACACCGGTCGAAGGACACCTCAGCATTCTCCAGTGAAACCGCCGGCGTCATCCCGCCACCGAGGTTAAGAAACGCGCTATCTGCATGCATGCGTGCCCTCAGTCACGCCGGCCGCCTCGAATGCCTGCCTCATGCTGGGCGCTGCGAGCTGTGTGCCGCTATCTTCATATACAAAAAGAAGATACGTTACAGATGTATGCTCCAAAAGGTGGTAGAACACAAAGGGCATGATTCATGGCAATGCACCAAAAAACATTCACCATGGCCGAGCGCCGTACACAGACAGAAACACAGCAGCTTCTGTATTGCGCTAAAGTTCCCTCGAAACATTCTCACACGCTATTCTCCAGTGCTGCTCACAGCACGGCTCACAACACACTCAGAACTGCTCCACCGGCACGTCCAGGCCCAGAACTTCATGTACTACATGATAGCATGGTCCGAACGGGATGCCTCGTGCGGCTGTTGCAGGCATGCTATGCTGTGCTGTGCTGTGATGCACGTACCCGCTGCGAAGATTTTGCAGGTCTCCATGTGGTCGCCCCCGTGGACATGCGCGTGCGCGAGGCCCCCCACGCTGCCGCTGGAGTCCTCTGCCGCGCCAGGCTCGCCGTCCGCGGCGACGTCCCCTTGGAGCGTCATGCCGGTCATCCATAGCGTGCTGGACTTGCGGACAGGATGCGGGGTTACGCTGCCGATGGCGATCAGGGTGGAGGCTGCTGGGCTGCGCAGCGTGCGCGCAAAGCGCAGGTGCAGGCCATCAAGCCAGATGTGCACTCCGCTGTCCTCTAGAATGCCGACGACACTCATGTCGGCGAGCAGCATGCACTGCTGGGGTAGCAGTGGTTGCAGAGGCGCGAGCGACCTCGCCCGCGCCGCCGCCAGAAGTACCTCCGAGGGTGGGGCCGTGCAGTTGGCCTGCAGCGCAGCCCTCCTCACGCGTCATGACAATGATTGCATGTCGTCGCATGGTATGAGTCAGTGATGAGGCTAATGCGAACGCGGCCACACTTACCGTGAACAAACATGCCTTGAGGCCTGTACCACCAGCCCATAACGGCGCAAGCACATCACAGAATCGGTGCTGTCATGAAGCACTAGCATTGTCCTTGCCATTGAACAATAGTGTTGTCACATTGTCTTTCCACACCCTAGCCCTGCTGCAGCAGAACCGCACCCGGATGGAGTACAATCCTGGCCGGGTGCTCCCCAGCAGCATGTCAGCCCACGCCCCCGCCACAACCACCGGCCCCCCTTCACCGTCGCCGTCCGCTGCACCATCTCCGCCATCTCCGGAGTGACCATCGCCACTGCCGTTGCCGGTGTGGCCCGTCAACCCTGACACGCCGTGCGGCATCTGAACAGCCACCGGCCGCAGCGTGGTCAGGTCGAGGTGCTCCCGGACCTCGATGTTTTGCGCATCACCGTGTATTGCCCGCCGCAAATCCGCAGCAGTGCGCACGGTGACTGCCGGTTCCGACATCATCATGGAGGCCTACGGCAGAGAGCGCGCGCCGGCTGCTGGGGCGTCGCCTTTGCGAGGCCTAGGCCTGCGCTGGTCACTGTGCCACTGCGCAGCTATGCAAGGCAGATGAACCGCAGTTCATGCATGCGGGCTGGGCAGAGATTGCTGCCGTGAGAGCCTCTGCGATTCTGCTGGTCTGATCCAGCGACGGCACGCAAGGCTGTGCCAATATGGGGGCCCTCTCTCGAATGGGAGGCTACTTGGCAGACTCACTCCCAGCTGGTGTGCCTGCAGACGCAGACTTGCTCACATCACATGAGGCTAGGGCTGTACAGAATGCAAATCATGATAATTCATGCATATGCTGTAGTATCACTGTGTCAGGGTTCAGTTGCAACCTCTCCCACGAATAACCATGAATCGATTCTGAATTCACAGTCTGCAGAGGTCGATCAATGACCTCGTGGCCACGAAGGGGGGAGCTCCCTCGAGGCAGCTTTTGACTCCCATGGGATCCCAGGTCTGACTGAACCAGTGCATGCGCATGTGGTGTGGAACTGGGATGGGGTCACCCCGACCTCCCGACGTCGGAATTTTGCACATCGGGCCCGATTAGTCGGGGAAATTTTTGGAGGTCGGGATTTTTTCGTGTGGTGAACTGCGCATATGGTCACGTGCACGGTACCTACTCGCGGTGGCCCGGGTCACAAGGTCACGAACACAATATGGGGGCTACAGTAGCCGTCTGATCGAATATTTGAGGTCTGAGCAGTACCCACATCCCCATTCACGATTTCTGATCATATGGTGCCCTAAAAAGCCGCATCGGGTAAGTATATATCTAGCTTTTCGCTCAGCAGATCCAGCGATAAGTCGGGATTTTTCAGGTCGGGCCCGATAAGTCGGGATTTTGGCGGGTCGGGCCCGGCGACCCATCCCAGGTGTGTTCTACCACCTTGTGGAGCATACATCTGTAACGCCTCGGCGCTGCTGAGTCCTAGATCTATCACTGTGTAATACATATGTAACGTCTTCCATCCCAAATGCGGAACCACATACATGCACCAGGTCGCATGCACCGGTACCGGTGCACCGCAGTGCGAGTCAACCAGCTGCAGAGCTCTAGATCTGCGCAGTCCGCAACCCCTGGCACCGTACACGGTCTGGTTTGACATTGAGCTGTTTAGCGTCAGCTTCAAGATGAGTACGACATTCAGCCATGCTTCATGTGTCTGATGCAACGCCATGCTTGCGTGCCTTTGTGTTCTACCGCCTTGTGGCCTCTGCTACGTTTGTCACGCTGCAGCTGAAGTACTAGTCGCCATATGCATCGGCGCGTGCCTGGCCTCAGTATCCGCTCCTAGCGCACGCAGCGCGCACCTTTGTGCGACTGGTGTCAATGCATGGTGTCAAATTGCGCGGGTTTTCGGACAGCGCGAAATGACTCTGCGTCATGGGCGGAGTTTGTGCACGTCATGCACACAGTTGTGCTGCGCGAATGCCGGCAGCATGTTGCAACACGACCAACGGAACTGTCGCCACGTCGGCAGGCTGGCGATTGCCTCGCCTAAGGAGCTGTTCGACCGCGCGGTGTGACGTAGTCCACGACAAGGTCTGACGTTCGGACGGATTCATAGCTCGACTATGTACCGTCACACGCGGGCAGAAAACGTTGCAAGCAATGGTATTGCATTTGTAATCAGCGGCAGGCCAGCGCGCTGCGCATGCATGGGGGTGGCACATCTAGAGGCGCTGTTACAGTGAGCGCAGTGCGCGGAGGTACGAGTTGCCACTGCAGCTGGCCATGGGCCGCACCGTTCGGGCTTGGCCAACGCAGACCGGCCTCGGTGCCGCTTGCAATCGAGCAGTGCGCGCGGTGCCAGACCTTTTCGAGAGCGAATGATCACATCGTAACAGGCAAGAGCTCGTTGACATACCTGAGCATATGCGAGCGCTCAGCTCGAATCCGGCGTCTGTTCGCAGCTCCAGCCCCGACGTCGACGCGAGTCCTTTCTGTCGTCAGAAGGTTGCACTGGCAGGCAGCGGCCGCTGCGCCACTGACATGCTAGTCAAGCACGTTCACAAAATTTTAAATACGTCCCGGCTGAGGCAGCATACTGGACGCGTGGTGCGTCTAGCCCTTTGAACAGGAGACGGCTTTTCGGCTGAATATTCCCCACGATCACGATCGACTGTAGTCGACTGCAGCTTTGAATTTGGGCGATTGGTCAACGCGCATGGTGCACGGATGTACTAATAATAGAATTTTCGGAGCCTGAAATCGACCAGTGTGCTCATGCGGTGGGACATGAAGGTAAGGTGGTACAGAGGCAGTGCGTGCTGGGCGTGAGCGTGGGCAAGGGATATGAAGCCCGTGCACGCTCAGATTGCGTTCACGCTCAGACGGACGCTCTGGGAGCCGGACCGTCGCGACGCGTCGGCATTCAAGAGCGAGCTCAAGGACTCGAGCCCTCGATATGCCCGACAATAAGTCAGTGGTCACTGGCACCATGGTGCACCACACGTGACCGTCTACGCGCGTGTATATATATGAACGCCGGCCGCGCGGCCACGCACATGTGCAGACAAATTTTCAGCCGGCCGGCGGGGCACCGGTAGCGCGGGGCACCGGTAGCGAAGCAGCCAGTGGTAGGGAAAATGCATGAGTTGCTGCTTCGTCGTTGTCGGACTTGTTGACTTCATGGGTTGATGATGGGCCACTGGCATGTAGATATCCCCGCGTCACCTTGCGCCAGGTGGCCATGCATATGGGCAGCAGGTGAGCAGCGGTCATGGTGCAAGTCGAAGGGCAGGCATCGCGACTTCGAACCCGGTGGGCCGCATGCATCGTTGTGTACACCGTATACAATTGTGGCGTGGGTGCCGCGATGGGGTGCGGGAGTGCGCGTGTGTGTGGATGCGTGGGTGTGGTTGTGTTGGTTGTATATGTGTCGAATCGTTTCGACTTTTCGCCTGAGACAGTTGCTGCTTAAGCTTGTTGCTGTCTGCCTTCGGGGGGTGTTGGCCGTCTGCTTTCCTGCTGTTGCCCTCGCTGCCGGGCGCTTGCTTTCATCTCTGTGTAACACCGTATACAGTTGTGGTCGATGCCCAATAGGCTCAACATAGATTATCCGCGTTGACGTCATGATCGATCACTGGCTTGCCGGAGCTCATGACTGTGCGCACGAGGCCAGTTCGACCTGAAGTTTGTGGGCGTTGTTATATCGTTGTTATATAATTAATTATATAACAACGCCCACAAACTTCAGGTCGAACTGGCCGCGTGCGCATATATGGCAAAATCCGGAGATGGCTATGCACAGCTATGGCAGTTTGATGCGCGCAGCAGTGCCAGTAAGTACTGCGCAGTACTGCAGGCCGGCTCGAGGCCGATATCGATAGCCTACCCCAGGTCGATGGCCCCTGAGAGGCATCATGCGTTGAATTCCGATAGTCTCCAGAGCTACGTATGCGTGCGTACGTATGCATGTCTCGTCTGTTGCGCAGGCCGCGCGCTGTCCGCTTGCCTGACCGCGCATGCCACGTGTACTTGGTCATATGGCATGCGCGGAGAGGCCTTGTGCACGTGGCACTCAGTCGCCCTCCCCTCGCCTAGCTAGAGCTATTGCACTACAGATAGATACACTGACACCAAGGCGCTCCAAGCCATTGCTCTACATATAGGTTAACCTATAGGTACAGGTCTCCAGACCAGACCTCTCATGGATGAGAGAAGAACTGCAGCACTTCTGAGAGGTCTAGATCTAGATGTGGTCTGTACTGTTACATCGAGGGGCTCCGATCCAGTGCACCAAGCGAACGTAAAACTAGAGTCTAGACTCACATGCTACTCAACAGATGCGAGCCGGCCAGGCGATCACCTGGCACGAACTGATGTGGTCTGTATACTTGAAGAACGCTAGCTTGCTTTCAATCACAAGTAACTCCGAGATAGGTCTGCTTCTTTTCGACAAATGAACCACATGAGAGATAGATCTGCTACTTTTTGACGAATCATGATCAATCAGATGATACACAGACAAATACTGTGATCATGACAATCGTAGCTAGCTACTGCTCACTGTGCACGTGGAAATTTGTTCCTGGGGCCCCTTTGAAGTGTACAAAAAGAACTAGCTGCCAAGCTTGCCGGTGAGCCCCAAGCTCATACAGATGATAGCATCGTCAACAGTGCTCAACAGTGAGGCAAAATCCTTCGCCAGCACGGGCCCGTCCCTCGAGCTCCGGTGCCACCCAGAGAGGTCCCCCAGCTGCAGCTGCAGACGGCACATACATGCACTCGATCGCTGTGGCGTATATAGGGATGCCAGTTGCATCATGCCGTCCGCCTTTGGCTCCTGGGTCCTGGTGTGCCGGCACGGGAGGTGTCAGTGCATGCATTATCCGCTACGGCAAGAAATTAAATTTACATTTACATTTGGGTGTAAATGCCGCCGCGCGACAACCGCATGTGCGAAGATTAATCAATTGATCGCCTCCTCTCTCTCCCCCTGCCTGCCCAGGACAAGTTCCTGCTGCTCCGCGGCTCTGTGCAGCTTGCCCTCACCCACCTAGTCCGTGTCGTCGCGTGGGACTCGGTCAAAGACGCGGTGCAGCGGCTGCAAGACAGGGTAATGGCGGCGGCGCGGGAGATCATGTACCACCCGCAGATGCCCACCGTCGCCGAGGAGAAACTCCGCCTACCGCTACGCCACGGCGGATTCGGCCTCATGGACGTCACGGAGCACGAGGCAGATGCAGCCTATCTGTCCAGCGCCGCGCTGGCGCATGACGCCATGCGCGATGGCCCCCCCGACTTCCGCCC